>OZ023312.1:81292400-81327226 GCA_964007375.1 Ophion obscuratus | reverse complement strand
AGAGAGAGAGAGAGAGAGAGAGAGAGAGAGAGAGAGAGAGAGAGAGAGAGAGAGAGCCCTTTTTACCCCCCTCTCCTTGACTCCCTCACTGTCCTTCATGTTGTATTCATCGTGCGTAATTGATTTTCTTGATAGAGAACGTCATCGTCCTCGTCGTGGCCGTATTAAGGATTTCCATATTAAATTGGAAGCAGCTTGATCTCTAAATATCTCTCTCTCTCTTCTTATCTTCCTCTCGCGCTGCCCCCCCCCCCTCTTTTTGTATTTTGCACATTTCGCTTCTTTCAAGCTTCCTCGAACTCCTCGCATGTGTGTGTGTGTGTGTGTGTTTGCGCGTGTGCGTGTAGAAGTGTGTGGGTGCCCGTGTGTGTACCAGGTGTGTAAGTATGAAACCGGAATTTTTGTACAGAAAAAACACGTTTATTGTAATGATACGATACAAAATATCATATCATTACCGTAGGTACATCCGCCAGTTGTTGTTGTGTTTGAGCGTCGTCTTCGTCCAACAAGGCTTGCAGGTCAGCGTCTTCAAAATTTTTCAGTGGTCTTCCACGTTCTTCGTTCCTCACGTCAAAATCGCCACTTTTGAACCGTTTGAACCACTCGAAACACTGTATTTTACCGAGAGTATGCTCACCAAACGCCTCCACAAGCATTCGATGCGATTCGCCTGGGGTTTTCTTCAGATGAAAACAGAAAAGTAGTGCTGTCGGCAAATCGTAATTTGTTGGCACAAAACTCGACATGTTTATCTCTAATAAACTAATGCTACTGAATGAAACTCGTGTTATTGTGAGTTGGAAATCTTTGTCGGATATCAATACAATAACAAGACACCGCTGACGTGATGTGTCGGTAACTGCATCGACATCTAGCGCCACCTATGGGCAAATTCCGGTTTCATACTTACACACCTGGTATGTGTGTGCGTGTATGTATTCGTGGCAAGAGGTGATTATGACGCCATTTGCTTTCGAGGACCATCTTCGTAGTGGCCAATTATTCCCATACTCAACATTACGAAATCCCCAATGACTTCAAAATTACCTATAGATTAATATAAGCGTATTCATAAAAAAAAGTCAACTCAACGACCGTCCTGTAAAAGAATCTACGACCGTCGTCAATACAGTCAGGGGCGCCGATAGCCAACTTGCATACATCTAACGAGGTAAAAAATCCTCGTCTATTTTTATATAGATTTAGGTGTTTATATAGAATTTTATATAGAACTCCAGTATATTTAACTGGAATTCCAGCATATAGGACATGATATGACCTATCGACAGTTGCAGGATTATCCATTCGTGACAGGACACCCTGTATGTGTATATAACTTTATACATCACGTTGGGGAGTCCCAAAAGACTATGGTGACGATTACGAGGGGAAAATTAACGACGTTTTGTTGAGAAGCCACGATAAAAGCGTCCCGACGTCATATTCTCACTCGCTTTGCTCCAAAATCTCTCCCCGCTCTCTCTCTCTCTCTCTTTCTCTCTCTCGCTTTTTCTCTTTCGCTCTCTCCCTCGTCTAAACGGCAATTCCGACGATTTAATGAAACGCAGCCATAGCTCCATAAAATAGTTAATACGCCTGATGGTTATTACAACCGTGAAAACCCCGTTAAACGTTACGTATGCATATCAACACACACGTGTACGAGGCATTTGGTCCCAAATTCGCCTGACTTCTACTTGCAGCTTCATGTCTATTCCTCTTTTCGCTTTTTATTGTGTACGTGCCCAAAACGGTGGGAAAAATGAAACACCGCAATTTTGTGGAAAACTCATTTCAGTTTTTTGCGACTCACGTGGCTAGAATTAAAAAATAGTCACTACCAAGGAAAGGTTGCGAGGTCGATCCCTCCGATTTCGATGAAATTTGGCATGCTTGTAGAATGGGTAAAAATAGGCGACACGTATTTTTTTATATCTGCGGAACCCGATTTTTAAGGGTTGAAACGCATCCTTGAAAATTGGGGTGTTTTTTGTTTTTCGTTGATAACGTTGTAACGGTACGAGACATAAAAAAAAATCAAATTGCAACAGTTTTTACTTTTTCGTGTACTATACATTGGAGATGAAAACGGTACCGTCATGGACGAAAAACGAAAAACCTATTTTCGAGGGTGCTTTTCACCCCTTAAAAGTCGGGTTCCACAGATATAAAAAAATACGTGTCGCCTATTTTTACCCATTCTACAAGCATGCCAAATTTCATAGCAATCGGAGAGATCGACCTCGCAATCTTTCCTTGTAAGCCTTGCGGAAAAAATTTAGAAGAGCTTCGCAATGGAAATTGAATTTTTTGGGCGTTTGAATAGATACGCTAGAAAGTTAAATTAATGTCGTGCAAAACTAATACATGTATGCAGGTGGACTTGATTTGATCATAAAGTTGAGGGCAATATAAAGGGTGTCTCAAAATGACTGAAAATGAATTAATTTTTTTGTGGCGAACATAGAGTATTAAACTTTGACAATTGGCATCAGGATGCATTGAGGTTTAGTCATGGAGAATGACACGATCAAGCAACATATAGAAATTGTTATATACAGTCAGGAGGCCCAAAAAGATTGATGTTTCAATAATTTTTCTTGAGAAGACCTTTAAATCTATTAACGTAAAAAGTTGTACACATATTATGGTAACTTTTAAGTATATTTTTACATTTTTTATTTGTAAAAATAATTATTTTGAGAGCACCTCTAAAAAAATGCGTCTTGCGGTGAGCACGACATCTCTGGACTGGATCAACTAAAATTAAAAAAAACAAACATATTTCGTTAATATAATGGATTACCTTGTAATTGATCGAAGGAATAAGCAAAATAATAATTTTTGACAGAAATGTGGGCCTAAAATTGTTTATAAAATGGAAAATATTTATCGACGAGAAAAAACCTTCGATTAATTACTAAAAAATATACTTGAAAATATTCTCTTAAAATTCGAGACTGATCGGTTCAGCCGTTTTTGAGAAATTTTGCTCACCGACTTTAAAAACACAATTTTAAGAAAAACGCGTTTAAAGTTTCAAAAGTACTTTCGAACGCCCTGACACGTCATTACAAATGAGCGTGTAACTTCGAGAATATTCGCCAGATTGACAAGAAATTTTCTGTCTGTGTACTTAAATATATGTACATTACGAAAATCAAATTCAAACAATGGTTTTATCGAAAATTTTAACTATATATGACCCCTTAAAATGTCGTAATTTTTAGACACCTTGTACAGGGTGTCCCAGAACTGAATGCGTTCTCTGGAATGGGGGACTGGGGGTGAAATTCTGAGTCGATTTGTATAAGCATGTGTGGGTCTCAGATTAACTCCTCAATTATCATTCATTTTTTAACGCGAGCGCACCTGATTGGCCCGCCTTTAAAAATTAATAATAATTCAGGGGTTGATCTGAGACCCACACATGCTTATATCAATCGACTCAGAATTTCACCCCCAACCTCCCCATTTCAGGTAACGCATTCAGTTCTGGGACACCCTGTATATGGAAGACAGAAAGAGCGAGAGGAGTTTTCAGCCCGTTCCAATTTGTGCCAATTTTCATGGCGCGGCTACATTTTTGCATCGCCTAATTCAATTAGTCACGGCTGGTTCGCTGTATAGCGCCCGAGCAATTAGCATACATTTTACCTTGCTGTTTCCGTGCTGTGTGTCGCGTTGAGCCACTACACACCCACGCACAATGCCGGGCATACTTCGTTCCTTCGTGCCGCGGGCGAGATGAGTTACGAGCTTATACTTGTTGGTTATGGCATCGAAGCTTTTCCGAACGGTTCTAGGCCCCGCTGGAGCCTCACTCGCACGATTTTTTTTTTTTATTTAGCTCGTTAGAAATTATTTTATCAGCAATCAAGTTGGTAAATATTTACCTCTTGGCTATTCATTAGTCGGAGGACAACTTATTCGTGCTTACGAGGTAATGAGCGCGGGGCGCATTTACTGGAGGTCTACATATTTGAGCTTGGCGTTTACGGAACTCACTAATCGCTGGCTCGTCTAGGTGGAAACTCAACCGAAATTATCTTTTTCGAAGTACATTTATCGTAGGTTTATTACTCACTCGAAAGTACTTCTTAGATGGAAATTCAGTGGCGAGTTGCATTTTGGAAATTTATTCAGAGGTTTACCTATTCATGGATTTTGGAAATTTATTCAAAGGTTTACCTGTTCGACATTCAGTTATTGGAAGGTAACTTGGTAGAGAATTATTTCGAAGAGCTGTACTTATTCCACACTTACTTATTGGGGGTTAACTTCATCAGGCTTTGCTTCCTTGTAAATTCGACTATTGAATGTTTAATTAATGGGTCTGCATAAGCTTGGGGCCCCAAAAACGGGTCAGTCGATACATATAAAAGAACATGTCCTGACTGATTCATCAACGCCGAGCCAAAACCGCTGAAGCCAATTACATGAAATTTGAACGGTAGGTTGCCTTTGTCACGTAAGCATCCTCTGAGAAGGGATTTTTCGGAATTCAACCTATAAGGGGAGAAAGGGGGTGGCAAAGTTTGTATGGGAATTAAAAAAAGTCTGGTCGGATTAACTTGAAATTTGGTATTCGTGCTTATTGATACAATTAATGAAACACGTATTTCCGCGTTTTTAGAAATTCAACCCCTAAGGGGAGAAAGACAGTGGCCAAGTTTGTATGTGAAATAAAAAAAAAAATCTGGTCAGAAGATTTACTTGAAACTTAGTATTCAAGCTCTTTAACACAATTAATAAAACACGTGTTTTAGCGTTTTTCGAAATTCAACCCCCAAACGATAAGGGGTGGCAGAGTTTATGTGGCAATTAAAAAATATCTGGTCAGATTTACTTGAAATTTGGTATTCGTGCTTATTGGCACAATTAATGAAACGCGTATTTCCGCGTTTTTAGAAATTCAACCCCTAAGGGGAGAAAGACGGTGGACAAGTTTGTATGTGAAATAAAAAAAAATCTGGTCAGAAGATTTACTTAAAACTTAGTATTCAAGCTCTTTAACACAATTAATAAAATACGTGTTTTAGCGTTTTTCGAAATTCAACCCCCAAATGATAAGGGGTGGCAGAGTTTATGTGGCAATTAAAAAATATCTGGTCGGATTTACTTGAAATTTGGTATTCGTGCTTATTGACACAATTAATGAAACACGTATTTCCGCGTTTTTAGAAATTCATCCCCTAAGGGGAGAAAGACGGTGGCCAAGTTTGTATGCGAAATAAAAAGAAATCTGGTCAGAAGATTTATTTGAAACTTAGTATTCAAACTCTTCAACACAATTAATAAAACACGTATTTTAGCGTTTTTCGAAATTCAACCCCCAAACGATAAGGGGTGGCAGAGTTTATGTGGCAATTAAAAATATCTGGTCGGATTTACTTGAAATTTTGTATTCGTGCTTCTTGACACAATTAATGAAACACGTATTTCAGCGTTTTTACAAATTGAACCCCTAAAGGGTGAAAGAGGGTGTTAAAGTTCGCATGTAAACTAAAAAAATAACTGGTCGGCAGATTTACTTGAAACTTAGTGTTAAAACTCTTCAACACAATTAATAAAACACGTATTTTAGCGTTTTTCGAAATTCAACTCTAAACGGAAAGGGGTGGCAAAGTTTGTATGTCAATTTCAAAATATCTGGTTGGATTTACTTGAATCCAGTGCTCTCAAAAAAAAATTACGCATATTGGCCTAATTTTTGCCTAATATCAAGTTAAATTTGAACTTCCGGTATTGGATTTATTACCACTTGCTACGATAAAGAGACGTGACAGCAAGGCAACAGTTGACTGTAGTCCTAACATCATCTCACTCATTCGAATTTCCACACATATTTCATTTTTAACCGACATATTTCGCCGACAACAAATTTCCACGTTTTATACCAGTCGTGGCCCGAATACAATGCTTTATATTTCCCGCACCTGACATTGTTTTGACAGATCGACGTAGAAAAGCATGGAGGTTAAACTCGCCTGGTTGAGTAAAAAGAGACGGAGATAGAACCAATATTGCCAAATATGAAACCTAAAAATACTGCGCGAATCGTTGGAATAACTATTTTTTCATTTCTCTAATTAAGGGATCGTCTCAGTGTGACCATCCGAAAAATGACTGATTTTCGCGATTTTTTTTTTTTAATGTTCAAATCAACCAATCGGTCCGGTTTTTTTAAATAAATAAATACATTCATGACGAATGCAAAATGATTTTTTTATGTTTATTTATTGGATGTACAATAGTTAAATTAATTGTTGAAATGACATGTAATAAAAAAAGGTCCTGTACGGTTTCCACGATTGCGGCCGCAATTTTTATCTGAAACAAAAATTTCAAAAAGATTATTAATCTGTAGGAAAGTCGCTATCGCGCTATGGAAGGGTTTTTTTTTAATTTGACGAAATGGCGGCGGTTTGAACAAAAAGTATCGAATTTGGCCCTTTTTCGTGACAGATTTTCGTAAAAAAAAAAATAGGAAGATTTCCAAAAAAAAAAGCTTCCATAGCGCTATAAAGAATGACGTTAAAAATGTTCTCTTCAAAGGGGAACTAGATATCTTCAAAACTCTTCCTTCGAGAGTGGAAACCGTTTTGAAAAACACTATTCTGAGAAAAACGCGTTTAAAGATTGGCGAGGCAGATGTCTCGCTCCGTTCCCTTTCTACAAGAAACGTTGTAGCGACCGTAATAATTTGAATTTCGATTTAAAAATTTGAGCGAATGTTTATTACAGTGTATACTATCCGATAATGCAACAAAAAAAATCGATTTTTCGAAAATTTCACACTGAGACGATCCCTTAAATGTGAACATTCATTAAACAGTTTACACATGGAATATTTAGTTATTACAATCTTTTTGCATACGTTAGAAATATAAATTGTACAAGTCTCAAGTATGATCAGTGGTATGACTAGTGTGAAGCGATAGGACTACCTGAAGGAGCTTGGAGCGTTAGCCACAATTCAAGGTTCAATTTAATAGAAAATACATTTTATTGTTTACACTATACTGAGTCTTTACGAATTTTTTAAACATTTTTCACCACCAAATACCAGAGATAAAAAATAGTTTAATTTATGTAATTTAATGTGCGGTTAGATGGGCAAGACTTTCACACTAAAGATTATGTAATTTTTATTGTTATTTAGCACCAAGATAAACCATTTCTAACGACGGATTAACGCAAACTGAACCTTTATGAACATTTAGAAAGAAAAAAATCCTCATCGTGCCCATCGTAAATCATGGGCCAATAATCTCGTGACGTAAATATGAATAGGCATAATTATGAATTACTCAAAATTTCATTGTAAATTGTATAAAACATTCGTTGTCGTAGTTTTTTCATAATAATCATCGATAACGTTATGCTTTTTCACGTTGGTAGCAACACAAAAGTTTTTCTACTTTACGTAATAAAAAAGTTAAAATGCATAATTTTGCCCTTTAATTATACATTTAAAAAAATTAACATATGTAGAATAAATCTGTACCTCGAATGCATTTTTTTGAGGTTCATTGAAAAAAAATGAATAAACCGTCATTTGACTCAACTGAATCGCTCCAACCTCCTTAAGTGATGCTGCTTGTTAGTATCTGGAGAGTCCGAGATTTACTTATTCGAAAATCATTGATTGAGAATTCCCTTGTTATATTCAAACGACACCTTTTATCAGCCCACCTCGCACGAATTTATTCCATTAGAACTTCCTTTTTTGGAGCTCCGCACGACGAATAACCACTTATCAAAAGCACACCTTCGAAAGATCCAATTTCTACAGGTTCTCCTCTCGTGGCCGGCGATTGGAGTTCGCTACGGTGCAGCCTTCTCATAATTGATCGAAGCGGTCGAATAAATATTTTCTCACGTTCATATAAACGTAAAAATGATAGGTGTATACGTTCGTATCCAGGTATTATTGATATTCATGGCGCATATATATATATATATATATATATATATATATATGCACATACTCAGCAAGCAAGTACATGCCATATGCATACATCCATTCATACATACAGGGTGTCCTGTTATGAATGGATAATCCTGCATCTGTCGATAAGTCAGAGCATGTCCTACTACATGCTGGAATTTGAGTTTAGTAAAAATCCCACGGTTTTCGAGATAAAAACCATCTGCTTTTGATTTCTCGCATGCCATTTCTACAAATGATAAATTTTTTTGACCTGTTTTTTTTTAAATACTCTTGGTTGTTTGTTTTATCTAGAAAAGTCTTCTTTTTAACCTCAAATGTTAAGGCGTTAGGCCACAGTAACGGGTATAAAATCCTGTGCGGATTGAACAATTTTTTTTCGTATAAAAAAGTGATTCACTCACAAAATTAATTACACATCTATTTAGTATGAATATCAAGCGGTTAGATTTTTTGCTTCGATGTACAAAATGTCCGACTACTCGAAACTTCTCGAAACAGCTTTTTTCCAATTGGCGTGACAAATAACTTCAACAATTTTCACTCGATTTACTTCAAATTTAAAAGTTATGTTCCTAATTGAATTTCGCAGAGAAGTACGTACGAAATTTCTGATGACTCGAAAATTTTTGATTTTATGAGCAGTTTATATGGATTTTTATGAATTTTTTTATGAATTTATGAATTTTTTTATTATGAATTTTTCATTGAAAATTAATTTCTCAAGTTCAAATACCCACAACTTTTGAATAAAGCAATATTTTTTACATCCCGTATGTACTTCTCTAGGTATTCTAATGTAGATTGACGAGAATTTTTGCTTTTCGTTCTAGGTAAAAAATTGTCGATGCTAAATGTCACGCCGCGGAGCGCCTGAAAAAAGATAAAAGAAAATATTAGTAGTCGGCCATGTTGTACATCGAAAAAAATAAACATATATTTTCTAACAGCTTGATATTCATACTAAATAGATGTGTAATTAATTTTACGAGTGAATCACTTTTTCATACGACACAAATTGTTAAATTGGCACATGATTTTATACCCGTTACTGTGGCCTAACCCCTTAACGTCGAAAATCGTAAAAACTGGTATTCTAACCTGAAAATTATGAAAGTCATCAAAAAACTTTTCCAACAAAAGTCGTCAGCTTGGCCTGATAAATGTTTTGGTGGAAAAAATTAATGATCCCATTTTTTTAAAAAACTGGTCGGCCATTTTAACCTCACCATTTCAGATTTTTGACCATACAAGATTTTTTTCAACGTCCCCCTTTGAACTCAAAAGCTTGATTATACTCAATATGTGATCGGAGCAGTATTTTTCGAGACAAATCAGGCGTAATATAAAAATGCGACACCCGGTATATTAATCATTTCGATATTCTTCATCAAGAAAATATTAGTAGTCAGCCATTCTGTACATTGAAAATTGTCAAATTATATAATTTGTAGAAATGGCATGCGAAAAACCAAAAGCAGATAATTTTTTTGTTAATGACAAAAGTCCAAAATCTCGAAAAAAGTGAGACTTACTAAACTGAAATTCCAGCATTAGGTAGGATATGATCTAATCTATCGACAGTTGCAGGATTATCCATTCTTATAAGGACACCCTGTATATGTTATAGATACGCATATACATGTATATACCACGCATATCAATAATACACGGATAGTGATTTAAATCTCTCGCGAGGTGTCTCGAAAATCCGAGAGACTCGTGTTCGACCTACGTAAATCTCGTGGGCGACGGGAGTGAAACTCTCTTGCCCGCGAGGTCTCTCTCACAAGAGTGCGAGACGGAGACAGACGCAAAAGAATACGCGTGCTAGATACGCGTGATCTCTAAACCAGGACACACGCCGAGACCAAACAATTGCTATACTTGAAAGAAATTTTTTTCGTCTAATAGAAAACGCACGTTGCGAGACGTTTTTTGTGTCAATTTTTTTTTCTTTTTCCTACTGAAATTGCACCATTCAAAGTATGACGTTTTGTATTTTATTTTATTTTCTACATTATTTTTATTAAACATTGACAAGGAAAATATGTGCTTTTTAATCCACCTGGATTTTTCACTGTGCATTCGGACGCTAATTTCTTAAATAATTATATCTGTGTATGTATATATACAGGGTGTCCCAGAACTGAATGCGTTCCCTGAAATGGAGGATTGGGGGTGAAATTCTGAGTCGATTGATATAAGCATGTGTGGGTCTCAGATCAACCCCTGAATTATTATTGATTTTTAAAGGCGGGCCAATCAGGTGCGCCCGCTTAAAAAAATTAATAATAATTCAGGGGTTGATCTGAGACCCACACATGCTTATATCAATCCACTCAGAATTCCAGCCTGAACCCCCCATTCCAGGGAAAGCATTCAGTTCTGGGACACCTTGTGTATATATATATATATATATATATATACGGCCTACATACACATGGCCTGTCCGCTTCGCGACAGACATCTGAATGGTAATACCGACGACGTACTTTAGCCAATAATGCAGAATTACATGAAATCGAAATGTGCAGCAATTATACTGGGTGTCCCAATTTAATCTTACACCTGATTTGTCTCAAAAAAATACTGCTCCAATCAAGTATGTTGAGTATAGTAAAACTTTTAGGGTTCAAAGGGGGACGTTAAAAAAAATATGTTTTGGTCCAAAATTCAAAATGGTCATGTTGAGATGGCCGACATGTTTTTTAAAAAAGGATCATGAATTTTGTCCTCTAAAAAAATTATCAGGTCATAATTAACAACTTTTGTAGGAAAAGTTTCTCGAAAACGTTCATAATTTTTAGGTTAGAATACAATTTTTATCGCTTTAGCGCTATCCAGAATGTACCACGAGGAGGCAAAGTCTTCAACATCCCTCGTGTAAGTGGATGTAAGTTTGCTTGGGTTTTTTCGATAACTCAAACAAACCCAAACAAGGATTAGGTCTCTGCGGCTCGTCACTTCGGCTAAAAATAGTATTCTAACCTAAAAATCATTAACGTTATCGAAAAACTTCTGACAACTTTTTACAAAAGTTGTTAGTTTTTGCCGGATAAATGTTTTGGTGGCAAATAATTTATCATCCATTTTTTAAAAACATGTCAGCCATCTTAACTCCGTCATTTTAAAGTTTGGACCAACAATTTTTCTTTTGAATGTCCCCCTTTGAAACTTAAAAGTTTTATTATATTCAATACTTGATCGGAGCAGTATTTTTCCAGAAAAATCCGGTGTAAAATTGAAATGGGACAAAAGGCGTATACATTTGTACCTTTGGAATGGATTAGGCTATTCATTATTTGTAATGTTATCTCAAGTTTAGCAGAAATCCCTAAAAACACGTTTTTTTCTTCCTTTTTCGGAATCAGATATTTTGCATGGGAAAATTTGTTTAAATAAAAATTTAAAAAAAACGATAATTACGCATTAGAGAGCATACATTGAAGTTTGTTGACTTTCTATACGGCCATTAGGTCCCAAAAGCTAAAAAGCTTACTTTTGCTTTGAAATACGATGGATCAGAGAAAAATCATCGTATTAAGCTATACTGACCGCTCAAATTAAAGAGGAAGAATCGAACTCAAAGAGTTTTGAGGTCAAATTGGTTTTTTACCAATTTCACCTCAAAACTCTTTACCAAACTCACCTCAAAACCTCAAAACCTTTTTTACCAAACTCACCTCAAAACTCAAAAACAATTTGATCAAGCCCGTGGAATTTTGGAAAGGCAAGCAAAAATTTTGAAATTTTTTTCCGCTGATTTCTTTAAAATTAGTCTAAATTCTCTAAAAAGTAAAATTAGTAAAAAAAAGGCTTGTTGGGAATTTTTTTTTTTTCAGAAAAACTACAAAATAAATAGAGATTACAAAAAATGGTGTTCATCATAGTTTATCAAAAAATGCAGTTTATCTCAAAACTGCATTTCTTAAGTTGGCCGGAAACATAACTCAGACAATTTTCAACCGATTCACTTGAAATGTTGAATATATCTTGAAAAATACATTGTCTATGGAAGAACGTAGGATTATTCTTTTATATTGCATAGTTCATTTGTTACTAACAATTATCTGACGATTTTTTAGGCAAATTTTTGGAAAGTGACAAATTTCGTCAGATAATTGTTAATAACAAATGAACTATGCAATATAAAGAAAAAATCCGACGTACTTGCATGAAGAATGTAATTTTCAAGATATATTCAACTTTTCACGTGAATCGGTTGAAAATTGTCTGAGTTACGTTTCCGGCCAACTTAAAAAATGCAGTTTTGAAACAAACGCTGCACAGCCGCCATTTTGAAATTAATCGCTTCAAAAAAATTATTGTAAACAGTCACTGATATGTATGATAAACACCCTTTTTTGTAATATCGATTTATTTTGTAGTTTTTCTGAAAAAAAATCCCCAAATAGCCTATTTTTTCGGCCTCTAGAGTGGCCTAACCCCTCAACATAAAAGGTAAACGAGTTAGTACCAAATTTTGGGAAAATTTCCGAAAATCATACCATGATAACTTTAAATCCTTAGACTTTGGACTACGGTAACCTAGGTTACATATGTTCCTAACGAGGTGACCTATCACCCCCTTAAGGCTTTGAATCGACCTTCCTAACACCCTGTACATGTATATACAATTGCTGAACATTTTGACTTCGTGTAATTCTGTATTATTGACTAAAGTACGTCGTCTGCATTACCATTTAGACGTCTGTCGCGAAGCAGACATGCTTTGTTACTCATATATACGGAAAAAGACGATTTCGAGGACCGTCCTCTACATAGTCAATATCCCCCATAATCAACATTATGTAAACCCCAATGTCCTTCAAACCGTTTGATGAAAGTGAGCTCATTTATATAAAGTACATTTCGAGGACTGTCCTCAAAACAGCCAAGTATACTAATAACCAATATTACATAGTGTGTGTGTGTGTGTGTGTATATATATATATATATATATATATGGTATTCCACGTCAATCCGGTGGACTTTTTCCCTGACCCCGCCAATTCGATTAATTTTTTTTCATCTGATTCCATTGACTTGAAAAGACATCCGAATTTTTTTTTTACATTTTTCGAAGCAACCCTTAGTCAAAAAAGAAAATTCTCCGAAAAAAACCCCCCGATTTAAAAATCTGAAAAAATTCCAAAAAATGCGCGATAATATGTAAAAATGTTCAAGCTATCATCCGCAGTGGAAATATGATTTTTTCTGTGCTTACTGAGCGGTTAACTTTTTAAAAAATCCGAAAAATTCAATAACCGCTTCCTTCGGGCGGATATTGAATATTTTGATAAATACAATGAATTTTTTTGACCATTTTTGAATAACCAAATCACAATCATGGACCTTGAACAGTTAGCAGTAAATGTTTCGGATTTTTTTAAACCCTAATCGCTCAGAAAGCACGGAAAAAATCATACTTCCACTGCGGGTGATAGCTTGAAAATTTTTACACATAACCACGCATTTTTGGAAATTTTTTCAGATTTTTAAACCGGGCCATTTTTCGGAGATTTTTTTTTTCGACTAAGGGTTGTTTCAAAAAATGTAATAAAAAATCAGGGTGTCTTTCAGAGTCAATGGAATCAGATGAAAAAAAAATTAATCGAATTGGCAGGGAAAAAGTCCTCCGGATTAACGTGGAATACCTCATATATATATATATATATATATAGGAAGAATAATAATTGTCTATGAATAACCAATGTGAGAGGCTGCGCATACCTACAGACGCGTCTGCCAGGAGAGACAACGAGACGATACAATAACACGACGGAAACTCCGGGGTATGGTATACGTCCGTGACGAAAGGTTCCGCAAAGTTATGTACAGAGATAAAGGACGCGAGACATTGCGGAATCAAGATTGCTGTCGCATCGTCGCATTGAAATAGCATCTGTCTATTGTTTATTTATCGTCTCGTTTCTTTTACATCAATTTAATTTGTTCGGTTGCTCGCAGTATATTTTTTTAATAAAAAGAAAAACGTAAACACGAAGAAACTATTTTTCTTTTTTTTCCGCGCGAATGACATTTCTGTACAACGTAATTTAATTTGTTTCGGAAATCATTGATGCTGCGCATTGCTGTCGGATCGACGGAGCGAGGGAATAGAAATTCTGTTTTCAAATGACGCGGTTGAGTGTATGAAGAATATCGAAATGACGAATATACCGGGTGTCGCATTTTTATTTTACACCTGATTTGTCTCAAAAAATACTGCTCCGATCACATATTGAGTATAATCAAGCTGTTAGGGTTGAAAAAAATCGTGTATGGTAAAAAACGTTGAAAAAAATCTTGTATGGTAAAAAATCCGCAATGGCGACGTTAAGATGGCCGACATGTTTTTTTTTAATGAGATCCTTAATTTTTTCACCAAAACATTTATCAGGCCGGGCTAACAACTTTTGTTGGAAAAGTTTTTTGATAACGTTCATAATTTTCAGGTTAGAATACCAGTTTTCACGATTTTAGACGTTAAGGGGTTAGGCAATAGTAACGGGTATAAAATCATGTGCGAATTTAACAAATTTTTTCGTATGGAAAAGTGATTCACTCAGAAAATTAATTACACATCTATTTAGTATGAATATTAAGCTGTTGGAAAAAATATATTTTTTTTTCGATGTACAAAATGGCTGACTACTAATATTTTCTTTTGTTATCTTTTTTTAGTCGTTCCGCGGCGTGACATTTAGCATCCACAATTTTTTACCTAGAACAAAAAACGAAAATTCTCGTCAATCTACATTAGAATACCTAAAGAAGTACGTACGGAATTTAAAAAATATCGTTTTATTCAAAAGTTGTAGGTATTTGAACTTAAGAAATGAATTTTCAGTGAACAATTTCGTTACAACTCCTCATAAAGTGCTCATAAAATGAAAAGTTTTCGATTAATCAGAAATTCCGTACGTACTTCTCTGCGAAATGCAATTAGGACCATAACTTTTAAATTTGAAGTAAATCGAGTGAAAATTGTTGAAGTTATTTGTCACGCCAATTGGAAAAAAGCTGTTTCGAGAAGTTTCGAGTAGTCGGCCATTTTGTACATCGAAGAAAAAAATATATTTTCGAACAGCTTGATATTCATACTAAATAA
The DNA here is from genome assembly GCA_964007375.1 of Ophion obscuratus. NCBI lineage: Eukaryota > Metazoa > Arthropoda > Insecta > Hymenoptera > Ichneumonidae > Ophion > Ophion obscuratus. Next base: position 81,312,152 of record OZ023312.1, on the reverse strand, counting down.
ATGTGTAATTAATTTTATGTAATCACTTTTTCCACGAAAAAAAATTGTTAAATTTGCACACGATTTTATACCAGTTACTATGGCCTGAGGCCTTAAAAAAAATACTCTTGGTTATTTTTTTCATTTGGAAAAGTTTTCTTTTTAACCTTAAATGTGAAGGAAACTTTATGAAAGAAGATCTTATTCAGAATTTTCATACGAACCAATTCGAACATCCGATTTTGATAGCCTGCGGTGTAAAAAAATGTACTACGCATATCGTTCCAGTTACCTTAAAAAGTTGCTCAGGTATTGTCGATTAATATCATTTGTAGAAATGGCATGCGAAAAACCAAAAGTAGATGATTTTTTTTTTTTTAATACTACAAGCCCAAAATCTCGAGAGCCGTGGAACTTTTACTAAACTGACATTCCAGCATATAGTAGGACATGATCGGACCTGTTGACAGTTGCAGGATTATCTATTCATAAGTGTATATTATACCCTGTATATGTAATATATATATATATATATATATATATATATATATATATATGTATATTGGGGTGTGCGGAAAAAAATCGATATATTTTTTTTCGGTTGCATTCACCAAAAACAGGTGAATTAAGGTAAAAAAAGAATAATCCTAGAAGGAGAGCTGAAAAAAAAATTATTTCGAACGGCGCATTGCATTTGAATACTTTCCATAAGCATAACACAGGAAAATATTGGCACTTCTGAACGTCGTAGTAAAACTGTTCAGAAAAAAATCTCACAAAAATGTCATTAAGATATTCTGATAGAGAATTGAATTCCCTACAAAAAAAGTTCCTACGAACAATTAGCTTAGAACAACCGTTCAAGTGGTATCGCTGTCTGAAATTAACGTGGTGTCTGATAGAAGCATATAACGGTTCATTAACAAAAAACGAAGAGCAGCTACAATATTTATTGGGCGTAGTGCAAAATCATCGACAGAAATACCCTAATTGCAACAAACAGACTCTTAAAAAAAAGAATGATGATTATCAAGCATTATAATGTAAAAACAAATCATTTTCATCTTATTAAACCAAATTAATTCAATAAAACTTTTCGAAACACGATCAATGATGGATGTCGTTTCTTTTATATTTCTTGTTGTACTTGATTCTTTTTTGTATAAGAGAAATATTTTGAGAACGATTTCATGCAAGTTGTATGTTGGAGCAGAACACTCTCTACAAAACAAAAACCCAAAAAGTTTTTTCGCAAAGCGGAAAATTCGATTTTTACAGCCTTCTGAATTATTTTTTTTCTATCAATTCAATTTCAGACAGCGATTCCACTTGAACGGTTGTTTTGAGCTAATTTTTCGTAAAAACTTTTTTGTTGGAAATTCAATTCTCCGCGAGAATATGTTAATGACATCTTTGTGTGATTTTTTCCTGACGAGTTGCACTACCACATTCAGAAATTCCAATATTCACCTGGGTTATTCTTATGGAAAATATTCAAATGCAATGCGCCATTCGAAATAATTTTTTTTGAGCTCTCCTTCGAGCATTCTTCATTTTTTACCTTAATTCGCCTTTTTTTGGTGGATGCAACAGAAAACAAAAGTATCGATTTTTTTCCGCACACCCTTATATATATATATATATATATATATATATATATATATATATATATATATATATATATATATATATATATATATATATATATATGAGGGATCTGCCCCATAATTAGTTATATGAAAGAACTACAAAAAGGAATTCTATGTGAATTTTTTCAGATTTTTTAATTCAACATTTTAGAAAATGCCGTTTTTTTTCCAAATGAATATACCCCGGAAACTAGAAGTAACTGAAAAAAAAAATGTTTGTACATAAAAGTTGTAGTTTTGTGTTAGCTTTCGAGCGGACGACTTGAAATAATTTTTTACGTTCCGGTAACGCAAATTTTTTTACCGAAAAAGGGGGAAATTTTTTTTTTTTTATTAAAAAACGGCCATTTTTTTGGCTGAAAAAATTACAGTCCTCCAGTATGTCTGACGATATCGCAAAAGAATCGCAAGAGTGGCACGGAGCGAGGTTCCGGTATAAAAAATTAATTTGTGTGGTTTCATTTTATATATATATATATATATATATATATATATATATATATATATATATATATATATGGTGATGCGTAAGTAAAAAATAGTGCCACGAGTATTCAAATAGTATAACGGGAAAAAGGGCCGTCCATAATATCATATATGAGTTTTAAAAGTGTGGGCCGGAAGGAAGTTTGTCTACGTGCAAAGGTTGATATAAGCGCTAGTAAATTGAACAAGAATGGAAGAGGCACATTCTCCGTGGCTTTGTAATCGTGTCGGACTCAAAGAAAGGGTGTAACGTAAAATCAAGAAAAAAGAAAACATCGTCTCCCATCGACATCGGGTTTCATATAAATTAAAATATAATACTTTCGCGCCAACAAACGACCATGAACAACATTGTGAAAAGTAAATCTTCGTTTATTTCATCCATTTAGAACGCGAGTTGACCACCCGACCGACCAATCTATTATAATTCTATCTATTATAATTCTCCTCTTTTTTCGTCGTTTATATCATTTGGATTGCCACATCAGTCCATTAAGCTTCATAACTACATTGTGCGTAACATTCTCCTCGGGCGGGACTGCCGACTAATGAAGAATGAAATTGTGTTGCTCACGTGATACGAGCATCAGTAAATTGAAACGCGAAGCAAAAAAAAATGACGTCACTATTAAGGGGCTAAAGGTGCTCAAGAAGAGCCGCGATCGGACTGAACTTTCGAGGAGGCGTTACCGGCCGAAAAAAAAATTAAAGGGAATATACTTATCAAAGCGTCATTCAATTACGAGATTAAAAATGTTGTAAGGAAAGAAGGAATGATTATTTAAAGATATTGTCTTCTATCTGACGTTACGTTTTTTAATGTACATTGCGCGTCAATATTGTGCAATAAAAAAATCTAAATTTGTTAAACAAAAGAAACATTTTGAAATGAATAAAAAATCGGGAATAAACGAAAATAAGAAAATACAAAAAATATTTCGAGAAATAAGAATAAATATTTCAATAAATGAGAATAAATATTTCAATAAATGAGAACAAATAATTCAATAAATGAGAATAAATATTTCAATGACTAAGAATAAATATATCAGAGTTGGGCGTAATTCTATTTATAAATATGAATACGAATTTATTCACATCGTGATTTTCATGTGAATATAAATACAAATTTTTTCATACTTCACTTATTTGTATTCACATGCATGCGTACAAATACAATTGTATTCACAAATATTCTGAACATACAAATAAATTCACAAAAAATGTGAATATTGGAAAAAAAATCCTGTGAATTAAAAAAAATTTACATCACAATCTGTGAATGCAAATGTATTCACAAAAAATTGTAAATACAAAATATTCACAAAATAAGTTGTGAATTTTTTCGTATTTAAGACGAATTAAAATCAAATTCACAATGATTGAATTAAAATTTACACCAAAAGTGAGTTCGTACGTATTTTAAAAGAAAACATTGCCTCGAGACAAAGAAATTTTTGCACAAAACGTTTTGTGCAAAAATTTCTTTGCCTCATCACAATGTTTTCTCTCAAAATACGTAAGAACTCACTTGTGGTGTAAATTTTGATATTATTGTCGTGAATTAGATTTTAATTTTCTTCAACTTGAGGAAATTCACAACTCATTTTGTTAATTTTCTCATATTTGTAATGTAATATTTGAAACTCACAAGGTTTTTTGTAAAAATTTATTTGCCTCGACGCACTGTTTTCTCTCAAAATACGTAAGAACTCACGTTTGGTGTAAATTTTAAATCTATTCATTGTGAATTTGATTTTAATTTGTCTTAAATACGAAAAAAAATCACAACTTATTTTCTGAATTCTTTTGTATTTACAATTTTTTGTGAATACATTTGCATTCACAGATTTTGATGTGAATTTTTTTTAATTCACAGGATTTCTTGTAAATATTAACATTTTTTGTGCATATTCACAATTTTTTCTGTGTATTTATTTCTATGTTCAGAATATTTGTGAATACAATTGTATTTTTATGCATACATGTGAAGTATGAATAAATTTGTATTTATATTCACATGAAAATCACGATGTGAATAAATTCGTATTCGTATTTATAAATAGAATTACGCCAAACTCTGAATTATATCAATTGATAAGAATAAATAATTCAATAAATAAGAATAAATATTTCAATAAATAAGAATTAGAGAATAAATCGGAATTTTAAGTTGAAATGAAAAATGGACAATAATTTTGACGATCCTTGCCGTTTATTTTTTTTTTACTAAAACAACAGATAGTCTTCGAGACGTCTTCACGAAAAACTTTCACGGTCTAGACATCGTAAACGATCTCTCTATGGTTTCTCGAACCGACGTACATAGAAAAAGAAAATCGGAAATGCAATAGTCGAGTAAGGGAGAGGGGGAGAGAGAGAGGGGAAGAGAGAGAGAGAGAGAGAGAGAGAGAGAGAGAGAGAGAGAGAGAGAGAGAGAGAATTGTCTTCTGCACCAAATTAAAAAAAATATACAGCAAGAATCTCAAAGTCTCTCATCGATGAACAAAAGCAGGAACAAGAAAGGAAAAAACGGACCTTCTACTCCCCTTTCCATCGCGCTTTTCCGAATACGTATTATTCGCAGGGTCTCGAGAGGACGGTTGAGCTCTTACAGCGTCTGGAATTTATCGGGTACTTTTTTCCGCGCAAATACTTCTCGCAGTACGTACAACTCGAGGGAAAGAGAATTCGGGCTTCGACTAAAACTGAAATACCTCCCCCGCGAAACGATAACGTTCATTCAGCACTGACGGTGGAAAAATCGTTGCGAAAGAATGAAACAGTACTATGCATACTTTGTGCAAATATAAACATTTTCGGCGAATCTTTGCAATGTTTGGAACTATGTACTAGTGGCCAGAAGACTTGTATTCACGTAAGTTTCGAAGCAGCAATTAAATATATCAATAGTATTAATAAACTACCATACAACATTTTTTCTGCTCATTTATAAACATTATTTTTATTATTTGCCACGACATGCTAGAGATAATTATTTTAATATGATGTTTTCAAGGAGTTAAAAAATCAAATTAATTTGGGAAAAACCAAAGCAGTATTCAGATAAAGATCTTGGCGGTATTTTGGGTTATGTATTTTTTAAACTATTTCTATGTTTAAATAATATATTTAGTACATTATATAGTTATATCTAAAATATATATGTTTTGTATATAATATTATATATTTGTTTAATAATATATGTCGAAATATATATTATTGTATATTTTATATATCACTATCCAAAGTCACAAATATAGCAAAATCAGTAATATTAGGATTTTAGACGAGAGACTTTATAATACAATGATTATTATGGCTGGTTTTATCTATGTAGCGTAAAGTTGAAAAAATACCACCCATTCCTCGTAAAGCATGTGAAATGGAACAATCTAATTAATAAACTACCATACAGCATTTTTTTCTGCTCATTTATTAACATTATTTTTATTATTGGCCACGACATGCTAGAGATAATTATTTTAATATGATGTTTTCAAGGAGTTAAAAAATCAAATTAATTTGGGAAAAACCAAAGCAGTATTCAGATAAAGATCTTGGCGGTATTTTGGGTTATGTATTTTTTAAACTATTTCTATGTTTAAATAATATATTTAGTACATTATATAGTTATATCTAAAATATATATATTTTGTATATAATATTATATATTTGTTTAATAATATATGTCGAAATATATATTATTGTATATTTTATATATCACTATCCAAAGTCACAAATATAGCAAAATCAATAATATTAGGATTTTAGACGAGAGACTTTATAATACAATGATTATTATGGCTGGTTTTATCTATGTAGCGTAAAGTTGAAAAAATACCACCCATTCCTCGTAAAGCATGTGAAATGGAACAATCCAATTAATAAACTACCATACAGCATTTTTTTCTGCTCATTTATTAACATTATTTTTATTATTTGCCACGACATGCTAGAGATAATTATTTTAATATGATGTTTTCAAGGAGTTAAAAAATCAAATTAATTTGGGAAAACCCAAAGCAGTATTCAGATAAAGATCTTGGCGGTATTTTGGGTTATGTATTTTTTAAACTATTTCTATGTTTAAATAATATATTTAGTACATTATATAGTTATATCTAAAATATATATATTTTGTATATAATATTATATATTTGTTTAATAATATATGTCGAAATATATATTATTGTATATTTTATATATCACTATCCAAAGTCACAAATATAGCAAAATCAATAATATTAGGATTTTAGACGAGAGACTTTATAATACAATGATTATTATGGCTGGTTTTATCTATGTAGCGTAAAGTTGAAAAAATACCACCCAATCCTCGTAAAGCATGTGAAATGGAACAATCTAATTAATAAACTACCATACAGCATTTTTTTCTGCTCATTTATTAACATCATTTTTATTATTTGTTACGACATGCTAGACATATATATTTTATCATGTTTTCTTCGAGGGGTTGAAAAAACAAAATAAATTTGGAAACGACCAAAGAAGTATTCAGATAAAAATGTATACTTGTCAGTATTTTGGGTTTGGTATTTTTTTTAACTATTGGTATGTTGAAAAAATATATTTAGTACATCATATAGTTGTATATAAAATATATTGTAACGTTGCGTTACGAATATCGAGACTATCCGAGAAAGGTGAGATAAGGGGGCTGGCGTAGCTCAGTGGTCAGAGCAGTCGACCGGCATTTGAGAGTACCCCGTCTCTCTTCCGTCCCTCAGACAATCTCCGCGTCGTGAGTAGTACCCGGTGCGTATCCAGAGTCGGATCGACTCTGGCAGGGGGAACTTGTAACGTTGCGTTACGAATATCAAGACTATCCGAGAAAGCTGAGATAAACGGGCTGGCGTAAGCTCAGTGGTCAGGCCAGTCGACCGGCAATCGAAAGGCTCAGAAGCGCACCGCATTTTTTCTCGGATAGTTCTCTTGGAGTTTTTACGGTGAATTATAAATATAATACACTACAAATATATATATTATTATATATGTTAAATATATCTATCTAAAGTCACAAATATAGCAAAACAAAGATGATTAAAATTGTATAAAAAAGAGTTTATAATACAATGGTTATGGATGGCAGTATCTACGTAGCGGAAAGTTGAAAAATACCACATAATCCTCCTAAAGCATGTGAAATGGATCTTTTGAACCATCTTTCCTCTGTGCCCTTTCTGTCACAACTTATTTCTTCTAATAGGCTGCAGTCATGAAAAGCGTCAATAATAATTTCACCTACTGATTCAAACTACAACAAACTGTCAAGATCGTCGGGATATGTTTTTTTATAAGGTGTTTTTTATAGCCTATAGTTATTCAACGTTTTAACCATAGTTTTAACTGTCAACTAATATATATATATATAGCATCCATAGTCATGTAAATCGGTATTTTCGCGACGGTTTTTTTTTTTTCAATTTCATAGCATATTGCCAGCTGCTGGATATATCCATTGTCGTGTACATTTTTCTCGTTTGTTTTTCTTCAAACGAACTCAATGTTCGAGCACGTATGTGCTCAATATACCCGGTCATGGGGATGATAATAATAGGAGAAAAAAAGTCAATATAGATTGAATATCGGACGAGAAAGGAAGAAAAAAAAACGTCCGAAGTAACCGAATGGCAGAAAAGCAACGATTGCGCTGTCAATACGCGTTTTCCGTTTGTAGCTGACACACACATACACACATATGCGCGTCGCGAACATTCTCGTGTTGTCCTGGAAAAAGAATGCTCCGACAGCTGTGAACTTGCGACGATGGTAAAAAAAATGAGCCTATCGGAATGCGAATGCGGAGATGGGGTTGGTAGGATGGATCAATGGACTTTCTGCGATTTGTCCATGTCTGGTATTCTGCGCATTGAAAGATATCCGATGAGCAACAATAATATTTTTCCCCCTATTCGTCTGCTGTATTAAAAATATATAATATGAACGAGTTAAACAGAATTTAACAATACATCGATTTCAATATCGCAAAGAGTATTTTCAGAATTCAAAATTTGTTAGACAATAAATGGAAATAAAAAAAATTATATTATCATTACAATTTCAATGTAACCATATTTAGAATCAATTTTTTCAGTGAGAGCCTTCAATACCTTCAGTACTTCCAATGAGTACCCTTAATTAGTACTTTCGCTTTTTTGTTTATTCGTCGCTCCAAATTCGCAAAAAAATATGACGATAAAAAACATTTTTGAAAAAGTATACTTGATCATTTATTGCCAACATTACAGTGGTGCAGTAAAATATTTGTTTCGTACTGTAGAAACGTTTTTATTACAAATGGGGTGGTGCAATGAAATTGCACACCGCTCTCTTAGAATCACAATAAATGATGTATTTGCGAAATGACAGATCAATGGACTTTTTGTGATTTAAGGGGAGGTACCTGAGTAAACGGCGAGAAAAACAGGTGAACTTCGGGAATTTTTATCTCAAAAATTAATTATGATTGGATCCGGGTTTTTTTTGGAAAATATATACTTTGAGGTATGTTTAGGAATTTTTTAAAATAAATTCTTTGACTCGAAGCGATTCAAACGCGATTATCTCAAAAAATTTTTTTGAAAGTCTGTGCCAGATGTATCTCGAAAGCGGCTTGTCCGATTTTGTCCAAATTTGGATACAATATTCTTCGATAGTTTTTCTCGTTTGCCACGTAGGATTTTTTTGAAATTTTCATTCTTGACGGAATTGCGACCGTTTCAATTTAACATTCGTTTTTCGTTCGCTAATTCCGACGATTTTGGATTGCATACACATTGCATGAAAAAGCAATGGTTCAATGAGATGAAAAACCCCTACGTGGCGAACGAGAAAAACTATCGAAGAATATTGTATCCAAATTTGGACAAAATCGGACAAGCCGTTTTCGAGATACATATGGCACCGACTTTGAAAACTATTTTTCGAGATAATCGCGTTTGAATCGCTTTCAGTCAACGAATTTATTTTAAAAAATTCTTAAACATACCTCAATGTACATATTTTCCAATAAAAAAAACCCGGATCCAATCGAAACGTTAGTTTTTGAAATAAAAATTCCCGAAGTTTACCTGTTCTCGCCGTTTACTCGGGTACCTCCCCTTAATATGTTTATAATATTATGAGTAGTATATAATATATAATATAATAATATAATATATAATATAATATATAGTATAATATATAATATCCCGTGCAGAAATTTTGGCAGGGATACAGCTGGATTCTGACTTGTATCCCAGGCTCCCAGTCGGGATCTAGTCCGATATCGGATCAGATTCGAAGACTAAATGTAAGATCCGTAAACTGGATTCTATTAGGGATCCAGAACCGGATCCTTTAATGACTCTAAATAGATTCCCCATGGAATCATTGAGGAATCTGGGAAGGATCACGGGTGAATACAGGCTGAAATACAATGTCAAAAATGGAATTATGACATGTTCAATTTATTATAAAAAAATAACATTTATAAAGTTTTGGTGCATTAAACTATCAATAAAAAAAAAAATTGTCCAAAGATTCAAATGGCAGATCGCGCTCATCGCGAGATTTTGATGTGAATTAAAAAAAATTCACATCAAAATCTGTGAATGCAAATGTATTGACAAGAAATTATAAATACAAAAAAATTCACAAAATTAATTGTGAATTTTTTCGTATTTAAGACAAATTAAAATAAAATTCAAAATGATAAGATTAAAATTTGCGCCAAAAGTGAGTTCGTACGTATTTTGAGAGAAAACATTGCCTCGAGGCAAAGAAATTTTTGCACATAACTTTTTGTGCGAACATTTCTTTGCCTCGACATAATGTTTTCTCTCAAAATACGTTTACATTTGTGGTGTAAATTTTAATATAACTGTCGTGAATTCGATTTTTATTTTCTTCAACTTGAGGAAATTCACAACTCATTTTGTGATTTTTTTCATATTTATAATGTAATATTTGAAACTCACAACTTTTTTTTCCAAAAGTTTCTTTGCCTCGATGAAATGTTTTCTCTCGAAATACGTAAGAACTCACGGTTGGTGTAAATTTTAATCTAATCATTGTGAATTTGATTTTAATTTGTCTTAAATACATGTTTATACCCACCGACATGTCGGTGGGTATAAACAGAGACTTATTCCCCAAAACCGGTATCCCGGTTAGAATCCAACTTGCATCAGTATCGGAATATGTACGACGACGATGGCATAATTTTGAAAATTTTGGCACCACGTGTATTTTCGGTATTACTATGTAATTCCTATCTATAGATAGGAATTTTATAGATAGGAATCTATAGACAGAAATTCCTATCTATAGATAGGAATTCCATAGTAACACAGAAAATACACGTGACGCCAAAATTTTCAAAATGATGCCATCGTCGTCGTACATATGCCGATACTGATGCAAGTTGGATTCTAACCGGGATCCGGTTTTGGGGAATCCATGACAAATCCTGATCGGGATTTGATCGGACATAGGGTATCCCGGTCAAAATTTCTGCACGGGATAATATATAACATCAATGAGTACATTCAATTTATTATTTATTATATAAAGTACGTTCGCTTTATTATTTATTCGCTCCAAATTTACAAAAAAATAATGTACTTTTGGCATATAAAAAAAATTAACATGACGAAAAAGAACGTTGAAAAAAGTATACTTTATCATTTATTGCCAATTTTACGGCGGTACACTGGAACATTTTCTATCGCTGTGTAGAAACGTTTTTATTACAAATGGGGTAGTGCAATGAAATTGCACACCGCTCTCTCACGATCGTAATAAATAATATCTTTGCAAAATGATGGATCAATGGACTTTATGCGATTTGTCCATGCCTGGTATTGTGCGTATTGAAAGATCTCCGAGAGTATCAATAATATTTTTTTTCCCCTATTCCTATTAAATCCTATTAAAAAGATAGAATACAAACTAATTGAACAAAATTTAATAATACATTGATTTCAATATCAAAAAGCGTCTTATGTTCAAAATTATTCAAAAAATAAATGAGAATGAAAAAAAAAGTATTTTCTTTACACTTTCAATACACCTATATTAAGAATAAATTTTTCAATGAGTACCTTCGATCAGTACTTTGGCTTTTTTTCAGTTATTCATCATTTAAAATGCACAAAAAAATAAACATGACAAAAAAGAGCATTAAAAAAAAGTATACTTCTTCATTTATTGCCAACATTACGATGGTGCACTGAAACATTTTCTTTCGCACTGTGGGAACGTTTTTATTACAAATGGGGTGGTGCAATGAAATTGCACACCGCTCTCTCAGAATCGTAATAAATAATATATTCGCGAAATATTTTATCCGCGAAACGAAATGGATTCAGGCTGAGGAAGAAACAAATATAGCGTTCGATATTTCACACGGAAATGGAAGCTTCGAACGAGCAGACTCAAACACCGAGCGAGTCCGACGTGGTGGAAGGAACGTCATAAAGTGTCGTGGTAATTGAGTACAGATCGACTTTTCCGCCCGACGGCTGCTTTGATCTTCGAGTGTGTGACGTTAAGCGTATTTCTTTTTTTTCTCCACGTTTCCTTTCATATTTTCTCACCAAATTTACCATTCGATGAAAGTTTGAAAATATCCGTCGACAAAGTGAGTAATGGAAAGGGCTAGGAGAAAAAATGTAAGATTGTAATTAAAATATTGATTGAGCTTTTATCGCGGAACAAAATCGAAGCTGCACGGACCGGACCAAATGAAGTGGGCACTTTGCCATTTACTTTACATTGTCCATCGCGTACGTTATTTTGTTCAGTTTTTTTTTGTATTTGTTTGAATATGTGCGTAGCTGGAATTCAATATATAATACCGGAAATAAATTACGGTCACTTTGGATAATTGCAAAATTTTATTAAAATAATACAATTCATTTTATAGAGCTATAGAGGGTGTCCCAGAAGTGAATGCGTTTCCTGAAATGGGGGGGTTAGGGGTGAAATTCTGAGTCGATTGATATAAGCATGTGTGGGTCTCAGATCAAGCCCTGAATTATTATTCATTTTTAAAGGCGAGCCAGTCAGACGCGCCCGATGAGCCAGCGTATCAATCACCGACTTACGCCAGCTCATCTTGAAAAATGACAGAGGTATGGCACGGTCTTCTAAACAAGTTGCGGTGGATGTTGTCAGACGGCGTGACACGTAGCGTCGGTGGGATTAATCGGAGAAAAACCAACGAAGATTCTTGTTTCATTAACACTCATACGCGGAATATGAACTAAGAAAAAGTGGGAAATCTTGAAAATGGATGAAATGGTACGCTTTGAAACAAAGAACTGAACTTTCCGAAAAAGTGACTACATTTTGCAATTAGAAAAACTCTTTTTTATTTTAATTTTAAATAACATTTAGGTTAATGTTTTAGAGAAAGAGGTTGGAAAAATGTATACCAAATTTTGTTAGAATCGGTCGATTAGTTCATTAGCTATACGTCACGCCAGTTTAGAAAATGCAGTTTAGAAGACCGTGCTGTACCTCCGCTATTTTTGAATATTAATAAAGAAAAAATACCATTTAACAGCCAAAAGTAGTAATAAAACATACCCTACGTCTCAAAAATGGTGAAAAAATCTTCCCTTTGAAAAAAAATAATGAAATGAGCAATTTTTTCTCCGCCTAAAGATGTATCTCCCCCTTAAAAGAAGAAGGCATGAAATCATGAAGCGCAGACGAAGTACTCAGCGTTTGTTGTAAAGAACTTAGAGATGTAACTTTTTTAGAAATATCACGAGGAGTTTTCCCCTGAAGAAACTCGAAAGGTTAAGCCTAATCTTTTATTAGATTTTACGAATAGAAAGGGTCAAGTTTTTACCTACCATTGTGATAATATTTATAGCAAGTTTAATGTGCAACGAATATGTAAGCATTTTTTATGGTCCTTTTTACGGCCCTTTAAATTTAATTAAAAAGTCACAGTCCATTCGTTGCCATTATATAGTCTAACTTTTGATAATTATTCTCTTGTTTAAAGGTTCGGTGATTCCCCCTGAATTTTGTTCACACTAATTTTTGAATATTTCTCTATGTCGTGTAAAAAATTCAATTTTTCGGGAGGTTTTTACGTACTATGTACTGTACGGTTTACTGCGTCTAGGTTATGTGTATGCACGATGCGCGCGACGCGCAGCTCGGACCGCGCAGGTCTGCGACAGAATGAAAGTAGAAATGCGTCGGCGCAGGTTATGGGTCTTGAGACCAGCCGTGGTCGTGTTCGTTGGGTCTCATCATTATGATACGAACAAGTGCGCATGCGCATAACGATGCGCAGTTGCGCGTTGCGCATCATTATGCGCATGCGCACTTGTTCGTATCAAAATGATGAGACCCAACGACCACAACCAGTGACGTCTAAGCGGCGATCACATATGTTCCCAGTCTCTCGTCTTGTTGAGTACCCCTCGAAGGCCCCTCCTATTGTCCCGTAGGCGAAACCCGGGGCATAGCAAACAGCCCGGGCAAAGCGAATATCCCCCACTACGCGCAGCGTTTACGCGTAGGGGCATAGCCTACAGCCCGGGCAAAGCGAATATCCCCCACTATGCGCAACGTTTGCACGTGGGGGTATTCGCTTTGCCCGGGCTGTTCGCTATGCCCGGGTCTCCCCCACTAGTCCAGTAAAAGAGACGAACACACAGCACTTTTTAGCGTAGAATATGAATTTTTGATTGAAGGTACATGGTTGCATACTGAAAGTAACCCCAATGAAATGTTGCCTCTCAACTCGCCCCAAACTTAAGAAATAAGGGTTGAAAACTTCAAAATCGCCGTATTTCGACAATTAATAACCCGATCAAAAAACGTTTCAAACAAAAGTTGTTTGGAATAATGAAATTCGTATAAAGTTATCTAACGTCCAACCCCTTATCTTTGAAAATAGCGGCACAAAAACACGAGGGCACCACTGATTTTCGAATCATTTTTGTGCCGCTATTTTCAAAGATAGAAGATTGGACATCAAATAACTTTATACGTATATTATTATTCCAAACAACTTTTGTTTGAAATATTTTTTGATCGAGCGATTAAATATCGAGATACTGCGATTTTTAAGTTTTCAATACCTATTTCTTACGGTTGGGGCGAGTTGCGGGGCAACATTTTATTGAGGTTACTTTCAGTATGCAATCATCTACGTTTGGTAAAAAATTACGTGCCAACTAATTATTTGATTCATATTATGGATATAATTATCATTTTATTTGCCGATTATTATTTTATTCCCATACATATAATTGTATATAAATTAGTAAAATTTGGAGATTTATTGAAACTATTAGGGATTGTGGAAAAATAAATATTTTAATATCTTTACAACGTGTTAGTGATGTTATTTAATAAATGAGATAATGATTTCTATTTTTTTTTCTTCATATTTCGTTACCTTCATTCTTTTTTATATAGATTAATATATTTAGGCTGTTTTTAACTGCCCTATGCATTCATAAGTGTATATATATATATATATATATATATATATATATATATATATATATATATATATATATAAATATATATATATATATATTAGGATGGATAAAAAAAACGATTTTTTTTTCAACTCAAAATTGAAGTATGTTAAGAAAGAGAAAGTTTTGCAAAACTTGAGGATTCTAAACATTTTTTTAGTTAGCGCTCAAACGCCTCTTTCATGTTTTTTTTTCATGATTATCGGAGTATTAATTTTTTTTAATCTCGATGCAGAAAATGTTAGTGCGCGATCCAATGTAAGTCTCGATTTATTTTTTCCTGTAACAATACACAATTTTTATTTAAATAATTATTATTTAAATAAAATTATTATTCGGCTCGATCTTCGGAGTAATTACGTAAGTTTTTCAACAATCGCATACTGTGATCCAGAATACATATTTTTTTAAACATCGTTTTGAATTATTATTTTCATTACAACTAATTGAAATAAAAACGACCTGTTTATGTCAACTTAGAAAATTCTATAGAGCATAAAAAGTTCTGAGAAAATGATATTATTATGATGTCTATTGGCGGGGAAAAAAATTGACGAAAAAACGAGAAAAAAAAATTAAAAGTCGTTCGAGCACTACCCAAACAAATGTTTAGACCTCTCAAATTTTGTATGAATGACTTTTTCATAAAGTAGTAACAATTTCCGTTGAGTGCCGCGAAAAAAAAAAATTTGTATATGTATATGTATCTATGCACGTGTAGATCGCGGTTCACGATGATCAAGCGACTTAATCTCGATCGAGGTAGTTGCAAGCAGCTCTGTGCGGTAGCAACGGAGATACTGCTATGTGGATATATAAGACAGCAGGGGCAATGGCAGCTATAAGTGGCATCGAGATAAATCTCGTGAGAAGCTCAAGAGCCTCGCGAAAAAAAAAACATTTATCTGTGCGGACGGTTTATTCAAACTCGGACGTATGTACACATACATATGTATATACATAGGAAGGAAAAGAGCGAGTACTCTGTGATCCGGTATGCCTCGGGTATGCAACTCCATTACGAATTATCCGCTTGTCCAAGCTCTCATACGTATACACGTGCATGTACAGGGTGAGTCACGAGGAACAGAACAACTGGATATCTCTACTGGTTTTAATGACCCGAAATGCTTTCGAAGGGCGCGAATTGCTATCGCAATATCCATTTTCTTTGGTGTAATTTTTTCGGGGACACTTTGAAAAAATGGAAAAAATGATTTTATTGTGCACTGACAAGGAACATCCCTCAGGTGTCCGCCTCCGATTTTGTTGAAACTCATATATGTGATAGAGCATCAAAAACTTTGAGACACGTATTTTTTTTATTGGCGGAAAAACAGATTTAAGGGGGGAAACCGCCCCTCAAAGAAAGGTGTGTCGAGGGGTGATTTTGCAGTTTCACCCAGAAGCAATCCACCGATCTGAATGAAACAAAAACGAAAATTCTTCTAATGAAAAGCGATGATGAATCCACTATGAAAAGGTTAAGAAAACATTTAATTAGGGGGCAAACCACCCCTCAATTTGCTTTTTTTCACCCCACACTTAAGAGGGTTGTATGCAAATTAATAAAACAGGTATCATTTTGAAGGGCAATTAAAATTAAAGTTGACGGGTTTTTGCGTTTTGGCGGCATAGCAAATTGAAGGGGGTAAACCACCCCTAACATAAATTTATTTATCATGGTCGTTTTTTCTGTGTTTAAAGTATATACGCTGATTTTGAATATTTCTATAGGCTACAATTTAAAATTTTATCATATTTCAAAATTATTACATTCGTCTTAAGGGGTAACTACCCCTCTGAGGAGAAACATCATTGAAGTATCCGCTTTCGATTTCGTTGAAACTCATATATGTGGTAAAGCATTGCAAACCATTAAACATGTTTTTTTTGTATCGGCAGAAAAACGATGTTAGGGGATGAACCACCCCTCAAAGTTTCTCCCACAAGCATTCCACCGTTCTGAATGAAATAAAATCGAAAATTCCTCTAACATTAAGCGATGAAAAATCCACTACAAGAGTGTTGATTAGAAATATAATTAAGGGGTAAACCACCCCACCATTTGCCGTTTTTTACCCGACGCTTAAGAGGGTTGTATGAAAATTAATAAAACAGGGATCATTTTGAAGGGGAATCAAAATTCAAGTTGACGCGTTTTTGCGTTTCAGTGAGACAGCAAATTTAAGGGGGTAAACCACCCCTAACATAAATTTGTTCATCACCGTCGTGTTTTATGTGTTTGCTGTTGACTTTAATGAAATGATAAAATTAAAAGTTTTTTTTTTTCATTCAAAAGATATATTGTTAGCCGAGAACAATATATTATTGAAACTATCTAAAACATTATCGCGAACATATAGTTTTGAACGCATTTTCTGCAATGAACAAAAAAAGCGTTTCAATTCATAACATGAATATTGTTGATTCGGGTACACAAGAAAAACTGAATTTCGCTCGTTTGATTCAGATAAAATTTCTATTGAGTAAATATGGTATTTTATTTTTGTCACCATATCCGATATTGATTTCCAAGTACATTATTCGTTAAAATATTAATATTTTATTTTGATTGAAAAATTTTAAGCAAATGTCTGAATAGGTTAAAAAATTATGCGAAAATAAAATTTGTTTGTTGCGCACTTGGTTGAAAAAATTCAACCAAATCATAGCCGAGCGCCGCCGAAATTATAGGTATGAGGAAACCCGTAGTTCTCGGAGTAACCGCTAGAAGCCGCACGCGCGCTCGTTTCTCATAAGCGTATCGCGTAACCGAAAATCTACTTAAACGCCGGAGAAACTCCAAAGAGTATCGCTTCTTGGTCTGTGGCTAAGATCAAAGTGTAGTATCTGTTCTTATCAGTTGAATATCTGATATTCTCTCCATGGATATTCCATTGGATATCTGATATTCTCTCCACTATTATCGTGGATGATCATTCTAATCCTCACTTCTTACGAGGGTGGGGTGAAAAGTTTCCGGCCTGACCAAGAGATGGTGTCACTAGGTCTAGTTTTGGAGCGGCGTCCTACAGTACCATTCCTACCGAGCTTGTATGTACAGTTTCAGCCCGATCGCTACGTTAGTTTGCGTTTGAGAGCACATTGCACGAGACGCTTCCATTGTTTTCGTAAAAATGGGAAAATTGGAAAAACGTGCTGTCATCAAATACTTCCATTTGAAAGGTTTTACACCAAAACAAATAAAAGAAGAGATGGATTCAGCACTAGGAGACTCCTGCCCATCATATTCAACTATTAAGCAGTGGGTTTCTAAATTTAAAATGGGTCGTGTGAGCACCTCTGACGAGCCTCGCTCAGGACGGCCCGTTGAAGTCACAACTTCAGAGATGATTGAAAAAATCCATAAAATAGTGTTGGAAGACCGCAGGTTGAAAATGCATGAGATAGCTGAGACCTGTAGGATGTCAGCTGAACGTGTGCGAAATATTTTGCACAATCATTTGAACATGGAAAAGCTGTGTGCAAGGTGGGTGCCGCGTTTGCTAACGCTCGACCAAAAACTGCTTCGAAAAACCATTTCTACCGACAATTTGGCGCTGTATAGGCGTAATCCAAACGAATTTTTGCGTCGATTCATAACTTTTGATGAGACATGGGTCCACCACTACATTCCTGAAAATAAAGAACAGTCAAAACAGTGGGTTGGAAAAGGGGAACCAACCCCAAAGAAGGCAAAAACAATTTTATCGGCAAACAAGGTTATGGCTACTGTTTTTTGGGATGCGAGAGGAATTATATATATTGATTATCTTGAAAAGGGTAAGACTATCACTGGTCAATACTACGCAGAGTTATTGCAACGTTTGAAGCACGAGGTGCAAATTAAACGACCTCATTTGGCGAAGAAAAAAGTTTTCTTTCATCACGATAACGCACCAGCGCATTCGTCGATTGTTGCCATGTCCAAAATCCACGAATTGAAGTTTGAATTGATGCCGCATCCTCCTTACTCTCCAGACTTAGCTCCCAGCGACTATTACCTGTTTCCTAACCTCAAAAAATGGCTTGGCGGAAAAAGATTTAAGAGCAACGAAGAAGTTATCGAAGCTGTAAATCAGTATTTTGAGGAGCTTGACGAATCTACGTTTAAAACTGGTATAACTAAATTAGAACACCGTTATGAGAAATGTATCAGTGTTGATGGAGATTATGTTGAAAAGTAAAGCAAAAAAAAATTTTAAACATCTTTTTTCTTGGTCAGGCCGGAAACTTTTCACCCCACCCTCGTATTTAATATTCGAAACAAATTGAAAAACTTACGTCCCATGGCATATTCGTTTCGATGTAGTAAAGAAATAATTAATTCTATTGGTTATATTTTTGTGCGAAATAAAAAATGTTGTAGCAACCGCTTAATTATTTCATCCAATACATATACGGATTGTATATAGAATGATTTCAATAGAATATAATTTTATTTGACGGATAATGTAGATATTCAGAGACCAGAAGAGCTTTTTCAAATCAAATAATATGTTATTTAAATCAATCACATTTTCCAAAATTTTATTGCATTGTAACAATCTCATATATCGGTGGCACTCTGCAGCAGCACATTTATTTTGATCAACCAACATATTTTCTTTATACAATTGGTTTTTTATTCTCAGTGTGGCAATGTGCATCCTTCGATGGCATTTCAATTCAGACGTGTCGATATTTCGTATCTTTCGATGCAGCGGAGATCTTCAGGGAAATTGCGTCAAAGTGGCAGTGAAATAAATAAACGATCATTCCAGTGGATATTCAGTGATGTGATGCAAATCGATTTTGAGATGTCATTTTCCAAGCGAATTATACTTTCTGCAGATAAGATTTATACTTTTTTAAAGATCCACTCATTTTGTACATCTATATGTTTTGTTTGTAAAATTCAGCTTACAAAATGCGATGGGATCCATCAAGAATCGTATCGGATTCTGTCGTAGAAATGTAGAAATTTGAGTCGGGAAAAAGTACTGCCCCTGATTTGCCTTCCCTAGATAATATCAGGCTTTAGTCGGGCCTTCCACCCTGGAATAGGTTCGCAATGTAACGGGTCTGAGGCTAGGTCCCGATCTCCCGTTCCCTTTCTGGGGAACTGATCAGGAACG
>OZ023312.1:81267400-81287400 GCA_964007375.1 Ophion obscuratus | reverse complement strand
TGCAAAAATTTCTTTGCCTCGAGGCAATGTTTTCTCTCAAAATACGTACGAACTCACTTTTGGCGCAAATTTTAATCTAATCATTTTGAATTTTATTTTAATTTGTCTTAAATACGAAAAAATTCACAATTAATTTTGTGAATTTTTTTGTATTTATAATTTCTTGTCAATACATTTGCATTCACAGATTTTGATGTGAATTTTTTTAAATTCACATCAAAATCTCGCGATGAGCGCGATCTGCCATTTGAATCTTTGGACAAATTTTTTTTTTATTGATAGTTTAATGCACCAAAACTTTATAAATGTTATTTTTTTTTTTTTTATAATAAATGAAACATGTCATAATTCCATTTTTGACATTTTATTCCAGCCTGTATTCACCCGTGATCCTTCCCAGATTCCTCAATGATTCCATGGGGAATCTATTTAGAGTCATTAAAGGATCCGGTTCTGGATCCCTAATGGAATCCAGTTTACGGATCTTATATTTAGTCTTCGAATCTGATCCGATATCGGATTAGATCCCGACTGGGAGCCCGGGATACAAGTCAGAATCCAGCTGTATCCCTGCCAAAAATTTCTGCACGGGTAGTTGCTGCTTCACCAGGTATACAGGCGAAGTTTCAACAGGATCACGTATTTGATTCGCTGATCAGTTCAATTAAACCCTATACATACTTAATTATAATTGAGAAGATATTTTTTTATAAATAAAATAACACTCGTTTCGATCCGGAATAAATGTATATTTGGAGCCTCGAGGATGTCTTGTTTTTTGTCTTTGTTTATAAGGTCGTCTCAAAATGATTTGACATTTTAAAATGCGCGTAATTTTTTGTGGCAAACATGGAGTACTAATTCGTTAAGTGTAAAAACTTTTATATTAATATCTATAATATAAACCTATTTAAAAAATCATGAAGATAGCCTTTCTTTAACGTCAAAAGTGAGAGAAGGCCCCTTAATGAAATCAGTCCGCAATGATGCGAAAATGTTATTGAAAATTTCGTCAAGCGAGTGAACGTCTGCAAACATGGACGAGGCGGCCATTTATCGGATATTGTGTTCCACACAACCTCCATGTTTGTACCTTATATGAAAATAAAAATATTCGTACTTTTCAAATAATCAATACGTTTTTTTAATAAACAAAAATGTCAGGTCATTTTGTGACACCCTATACCTCTATACACCCTGAACTGAATTTTTCTCCCAACAAATGGTACTCTTACGAACATATTTTTTCGAGGCCAATTGCTATCATCAAAACTGTTTATTTTTACGAATAGTAATATCACCAAACTTATGCTTACGATTCTTGTACACATTTAAGAAAAATTCATTCAAGTACAATTTTTTTATGCTCAATGACAAATTTTTATTGGCGGCTTTGGGGGCGTGCCACGCTTCCGAAAAAAAGCAATGAAAAAATATTTTGCCTGAGCTCCCCGTCTTGCATGCGTGTATCCAAGGTTCAATTGAGGCCTCACAGTGGAGTGTCGGAATAAAACAGGGAACTCGTGTGCCGATAATCGTTTGATTAAAGTGTCGATCAATCATACGCACACCGGCATCGATATCGGGATGTAGAGGGGACGAGACAGAGAGAGAGAGAGAGAGAGAGAGAGAGAGAAACAGAGGGCGAATAAAAGTGAGTGAATGTGCGAACAAAGGTGAGCGAGCAAGAGCCTGAAAGTGAAAGAGAGAAAAAGGAAGTAGGTTGGGAGGAAGGGCGAGACACCCCGTATCAAAGATGAGTGACACGCGGAACGCATTTTCCGCAAAGCGTTAGATTCGACAGCTCCGCATCGTTGTTTCCTTTTTTTTCAATCTCTTTGTTATTTTTTTTTGTCGTCGTCGTTCTTTCAATTTTTTTTTATCGTACAAATATTATATCGAGGGGGGACGGCTGCGTCGAGACAGGGCTGAGTGACGGGCGTTGCGGTTAACAGGCTGGAAATTGGCATTTTCGGAATACGAAGAGATAACAGAGTAGGAGGGATGGAAGGAGAGCTTTTGGGTAGGAAAAAGGGGATGCGAGCCAGAATTCTGGTGAGGCTGGTTGAAAGCGCGGAATCGAGAGGGGCGGCTTGTACGCGGGTGGAGTGGAGGTTTTGGGACGAGACGACGGCGCCGGAGCTGCGGAGCTCGTCACGAACGTAGACATTATCCGCGACAGGATACAGGACACGCAACATCCCGATCTTTCCACGGCATGCCCTGATACATCTCTCTCTCTCTCTCTCTCTCTCTCTCTCTCTCTCTCTCTCTCTCTCTCCCTCCCTCTCTCTCTCCCTCCCTCTCTCTCCCTCTCTCTCTCCCTCCCTCCCTCTCTCTCCCTCCCACTCTCTCCCTCCCTCTCTCTCTCCCTCTCTCTCTCCCTCCCTCTCTCTCTCCCTCCCTCTCTCTCTCCCTCCCTCTCTCCCTCCCTCCCTCTCTCCCTCCCTCCCTCTCTCCCTCCCACCCTCTCTCCCTCCCCTCTCTCCCTCTCTCTCCCTCCCTCTCTCTCTCCCTCCCTCTCTCTCCCTCCGTCTCTCTCTCCCTCCCTCTCTCTCTCCCTCCCTCTTTCTCTCCCTCCCTCTCTGTCGATCTCTCTCTCTCCCTCCCTCTCTCTCTCCCCCTCTTTCTATCCCTCCCTCTCTCTCCCTCCCTCTCTCTCTCCCTCCCTCTCTCTCTCCTTCCCTCTCTCTCCCTCCCTCTCTCTCCCTCCCTCTCTCTCCCTCCCTCTCTCTCCCTCCCTCTCTCTCCCTCCCTCTCTCTCCCTCCCTCTCTCTCCCTCCCTCTCTCTCCCTCCGTCTCTCTCTCCCTCCCTCTCTCGCTCCCTCCCTCTTTCTCTCCCTCCCTCTCTGTCTCTCTCTCTCCCTCCCTCTCTCTCTCCCTCCCTCTCTCTCTCCCTCCCTCTCTCTCTCCCCCTCTTTCTATCCCTCCCTCTCTCTCTCCCTCCCTCTCTCTCCCTCCCTCTCTCACCGCCTCCCTCTCTCTCTCCCTCCCTCTCTCTCCCTCCCTCTCTCTCCCTCCCTCTCTCTCTCTCTCTCTCTCTCTGTCTCTCTCTCCCCCCTCCCCCCTTCATTTCTCACGAGCAGTCAGACTCGCACTCGCCGAGATAAGAGACTCGACGTGCCCTGCACGTATCACCCGAGTGGTTTGGCGAACGGGATGACAAAGAATCCGAGGGAAAGGGACAAATGGAAAAGAGCAGAATACAAGAAGCCAGTGTAATACGAAAGGATGCAAGTTCAACAAATGAATTTTAATGTTATCCGTGCGGCGGAAATGGATTCAACGATCACAGTGTCTTGTTTAGAATTTTTTTTGGCATCCTTTAAGGGGTCTTTAGACTTTAGACACTGAAAAAGCCTATTTTCATGATTGTTTTTGATGGGTTAATGTTATAGATATTGATATAAAAGTTGTAACACTTAATAAATACACTTTTGAAATACCTAAAAAGATTTTTTTTATTGATTTATGTAACCCAAACAAACTTTAAACGCGTTTTTCTCGAAACAACACTTTTCGACAGCTTGTTGATAAAATCTTCGAAACTACTGACCCGATTGTTATGAAATGTTTGACACATATTCTTTACAACTATAGCTACAGCGCGTTTCAAGGATTTGTTTAAATTTTTATATTTACTTTTTTGCCAAAAACAGTGAAAAAGCACATTTTTTGTTTTTTCGAAAAATGTCCGCCATTTTTTTATTTTTGCATATATCAAAAATCGTATAATATGCGCAATCGCCATTAACATATTGCATCTAAAACCGTTTGATTTTTTTGTTTCGGACGATCCATCTCCGAGTTTTCAACAACAGCGCAGACCTACAATTTTTTAACTACCATTTGGATCCATAAGTAGTGACTAAAACAAATTTAAGAAAATATTTTACGTATTCCGAAAGTGTATTTATTAAGTGTAACAACTTTTATATCAATATCTATAATATAAACCTAGCAAAAAAATCATGAAAATAGCCTTTTAAGCGTCTTAAGTAAAAAGACCCCTTAATGACTCTCCGCTATTGAAAAGCTACCACAATATGCATTTCAATAACACGGATTCGTGCAACTCACATGTCACGTTATATGTTATATTATTGTGCACCAATGAGGAATTTGTTCGTGTTTTATCGGTTGACATTTGTCAAGGCAGTAATTCTGCCTGTTTTAAATTAAAATATTGTTTATCTCATTAAAATTTATATTTGAGGGAGGACATTACTGTTATGGACCTAAAAAGGTGGTTTTTCCGATTTTTTTTGTCTACTAGATTATTTATTTGGAATTTGAAAAAAGTGTCTGCTAGTAAGCATACATTCAACTTATTTCGGGTAAATTTTTAATTACAAAAAATAAATATTAACAACATTATTGACGCATAATAGAGCCTCTGTATAAAAAATGTGGCCCAACGACTGGATCGATAACTTGACAATGGTTGGTCTGCAAAACAAAAATAAAAGAGTGTTATAATCTATATAAATGTAGTTCTCGTTTTACGTGGCCGTTTTTTGGGAGAAAAAAATTATACAAAATGGGGGGTGTTTAAAAAAAGAAGTACCCGGGAAAAAAAGTTCATGCCTGAGTGGATATGTTCATATATGTTTCAGATATTATCATATATGTTTCAGATATCGTCATATATGATTCAGATATTGTCATATATGTATCAGATATATTTATATCTGACGTTTTACAGTATCACATATGATTAGGTCTGATCATATTCCACATCACATATGCTTAAAGAAGATCATATCTGATCACATATCCCGGGGAAAATGGTCATATCTGAGCAGATATGCTCATGTAGGTGTTTATCTGCAACATAAATGAATCTGATCTGATCATGCATGGTCAAAGATGAACATACATGTATTTTTATGCGCTCAGGGGTAGCTCTATATCTGGTCAGATATGATCGCGCATAAGTAAATATGTGCAGATATGAATTTGTAGCTGAACATGTCTGCCCATATGTGGTCATGTCTAACCAGATATAGTACAATTCACGACTACATTCGAGCTCACACATGAATAGACTTGAATATGTGCGCGCATGCATGAACATATCCAACCAGGTATGGATGAATACGCAACCGAACCCAACTCGTGCATGATCAGGTCTGAAAATATTTGCCCATGTACGATTGTATCTGTCCAGATATGGAATTATACTCGAATTCATCCAATTGGATCTATATGATCATCGCTGAACATGCTTGCCCACGTGTGATCAGATCTAATGAAATATGAATCAATTGATTCATATTTCATCAATTGATTCATATTTGAACGTATTCATCCATACCTGGTTGGATATGTTCATGCATGCGCGCATATATTCAAGTCTATTCATGTGTGAGCTCGAATGTAGTCGTGAATTGTACTATATCTGGTTAGACATGACCACATATGGGCAGACATGTTCAGCTATAAATTCATATCTGCACATATTTACTTATGCGCGATCATATCTGACCAGATATAGAGCTACCCCTGAGCGCATAAAAATACATGTATGTTCATCTTTGACCATGCATGATCAGATCAGATTCATTTATGTTACAGATAAACACCTACATGAACATATCTGCTCAGATATGACCATTTTCCCCGGGATATATGATCTTCTTTCAGCATATGTGATGTGGAATATGATCAGGCCTAATCATATATAATACTGTAAAATGTCAGATATAAATATATCTGATACATATATGACAATATCTGAATCATATATGACGATATCTGAAACATATATGACAATATCTGAAACATATATGAACATATCCACTCAGGCATGAACTTTTTTCCCGGGTGGTCTGATATCGTCAAATCTAATCATACATGCTCTGATATTGTCAAATCTAATCATGTATGCTCTGATATGGCCATTTTTCTTATGCATGATTAGACAAGATCCAGATATGATCAATCATATCTGGATCATATATAATCCAGATATAATCAGATGTGATTTGGTCTGATAATTTTTTCTCGGGATGATCATACATGCTCAGATATAAGCATACATGATCTGTCATGACACTATATGAACAGATATAGCCAATTCTCTTGTCTGATCATATCTGATTCTACAGATATGCTCAGATATAAGCATACATGATCTGTCATGACACTATATGAACAGATATGACCAAATCTCTTGTCTGATCATATCTGATTCTACAGATGTGATTCAGATATGTTCAGATATGATCTTTTTTTCCCGGGTATACAGAAAATGTAGTTTTTTTAAATTTTAAATCGGGCAATTATGTTATGATTCCAGCCAGGTCAAGGAAATTCGTTTCCAGAAAAACGGGATTGAAAGTTTCACTATATGTAAATCGTTGCGCTAACTGTTTTCACTAAATCGTCGGTAATTTCGGCATTTTCCTAAATTGTAATTTTACATTTTTTTCCACGTCTTGAATGTATATATATGTGTTTAGAAAATGCAAAGAAATCAAAGATGCAAAGAAAATGTAATAATTTAAGTAAAAAGTAATTCTCGCTTCGTGACAAATGAAGTAATAAACTTTCGTCCAACGAAAAAAAAAAACAAACATCTCTTTTTGACAAACTGTTCTACGAGATGGAACTTTTTCGCCGCGCGCGAAAAGAAAACGATGTATATAATTATACGAAACGAACGATGCAATATCCTTCCACACGTGCGTTACATCACAATCGAGAGAAGCCGCGAAGCGAATACGATATAGAATCGATTAGAAATCATAAATTATCCAGGGCTGCCGCGCATTCGCCGCTGTAATGATCGTTCCATTTTTATTTCTCGCTCCATCCGAGCGGCTCGTGTTGACGGCGAACGTAATTACGGTCGAAAATTATTAGGGCCATATCGGCGCCGTTAGATCCTTCACAATTAGCCCTATTATCGTATACTCGCACCGGCCGAAAATGAATGGGAGGGAAAAAAGTAAAAGGATCAGCGGAAATTCTTTTGACTGGAAATTAACCGGAGGGACTGATGGTGGATAAGAAAAAAGAAACAAGTTTCTCTATTGTATGTCGTCGACAAAGGACTTTTCGGAATCTTCATGGACCATTTGTTTTAATTTATTTGATTTCTATAATGGACAAAACCAAAATTATAATAAGATAATGTGAAATTTTTATTGTTATTATTAGCATTGTTTTATTTCATATTTTCATTGAATTTGCATGTTTCGATCATAGTTTTACTATATCGTGACGTTGATGTACATTTTTTATAATATTATTCTACTGTAACGTTATTTCATATTCAAAACCGAAATTATAATAAATTAAAGGGAAATTTTTATTGTTTTTTAGCATTCTTTTTTGTCATGTTTTAACTGAATTTTTATGTTTCCATCATGGTTTTACTATATCGCAATATTGAAGTACATTTTTTATAATATTATTCTACTGTAACGTTATTTCATATTCAAAACCGAAATTATAATAAGTTAAAGTGAATTTTTTTGTTATTATTAGCATTCTTATTTTCATACTATAATTGAATTTTCATGTTTCCATCATAGTTTTACTATTTCGTCACATTGAAGTAAATTTTTTTATAATATCATTCATATAACATCATTCATATTATAATTGAATTTTCATGTTTTGATCATACTTTTACTATATCGTCACGTTGAAGTACATTTTTTATAATACCACTCTACTGTAATATTATTTCATATTCAAACCCGAATTTAGAATAAGTGAAAACGATTTTTTTGTTATTATTAGCATTTTTTTCACATTATAATTGAATTTTCATGTTTCCATCATAGTTTTACTATATCGTCACGTTGAAGTACATTTTTTAAAATATCATTCTACTGTAACATTATTTCATATTCAAACCCGAAATTATAATAAGTTAAAGTGAAATTTTTAATTTAATTGTTATTTTCAGTATTGTTTTATTTTTTCATATTTTCACTGAATGTTTATGTTTCTGTCATAGTTTTACTATATTGTCACGTTAAAGTACATTTTTTGTAATAATATTCTACTGTAACACTATTTCATATTTAAATCCGATATTATAAAAACTTAATGTGAAATTTTTATTTTTTTTGTTATTATTAGAATTCTTGTCTTCATATTATAATTGAGGTTTCATGTTTCGATCATAGTTTAAATATATCGTCACGTTAAAGTACATTTTTTATTATATTATAATATTAAAATATATTACTATATTATTATATATTATTATATTATATTATTATATCATGTTAGTACAATCGTGCTGTATATTGGAATCGGAAAAAAATAGAAGAAGGCTAGTTTTTTGACAGGTGATTTTGTAGGTGCCACGGGTTCTCAAACTAAGTTTGCCTAAAAATCGGGGGATAGGGTTTTTTTTAGGGGATGGGGGTGGATTAGTCCCAAACTACAACCCCCACGAGGTTGGCGCCGGGAGACAAAATGTTCGGATAAATCCGGGTTTTATTTTCATCCATAGCGCCGAAGTTGTGGAAGTTCATTTTGGGGGTGAAAAAGTGGGGTGAAATTTTGAAAAATCAGTTTTCATTCGATAACTCTTTAGGACAAATTCATACAATTTTTGTTCAAATGGAAACGTTGTAGCCCTTGAAAAGACGCGCCGATCGAGTCTTCGATCAACCCTCTCCAATAATATCTTCACCCCCAAAAGAATTGTTGAAGAATTAACCAAAAAATTGTTTATTGAATAACTCAAAAACAATCGATTTTTCGGGGATGGATCAAATGTACGAAATGTAGAGAATAATTTTCTCTATATTTTCGTTCCTATGCACAACTTTTGAATTTTGCTTTTTCGAACCCCTTTCAGGGGTTGAAAATTCAAAATGAAATTCTGGGAAAACTATTGACCGAAACTAAAGAGATACGAGTTTGGCGCTGTGGACAAAAATGTAGCTGAGGGTTCAAGCTACAAATTCTTCCACGGCGGCGAATTCGTGCCGTCAATAGTTTTCCCTGAATTTCATTTTGAATGTTCAACTCCCGAGAGGGGTTGGAAAATCAAAATTCAAGGGTGGTCCATAGCAACGAAAATATGGAGAAAATTATTCTCTACATTTCGTGCATTTGAACCATAATCGAAAAACCGATTGTTTTTGAGTTATTCAATAAACTATTTTTTTTTAGTTTTTTAATCATTTTTGGGGGTGAAGATATTATCGGAGAGTGATGATCGAATACTCGATCGACGCGTCTTTTCAAGGGCTACAACGTTCCTACTTGAACAAAAAACGTACGATTTTTTTCTCAAGAGTTATTGAATTAAAACCAATTTTTCAAAATTTGACCCCACTTTTTCACCCTCAAAATGAACTTCCACGACTTCGGCGCTGTGGACAAAACTAAAGCCCGGATTTTTCTGAACATTTTGTCTCACGGCGCCGGCCTCGTAGGGGTTGTAGTTTGTCATTAATCCACCCCCATCTCCTTTCATCCCCTAAAAAAGAACCCTATACCCCGATTTTTAGGCAAACTTGGATTTAGCACCCGCGACACCTACTGAATCGCCTGTCAAAAAACTAGCCTTCTCCAGATTTTCTCCGATTCCGGGTTTTTTGAGCGACAGCACCACTGTACTATGTTATATCACTTGTATTTTCCTTTGCAATTGTGAAATTGCAATGAAGTTCAAATAAAAATTCTCATGTAATTGTGTCACGATGAAAACGGAAGCCATCGTTATCATCAGCTGAATATATATATTTTTTTATTGTTATCATCCACATTTATTTAATCCACTATTTTCAATTTTCATGCTTTACATTGTTTAAAAATATATAACTGTATATTGCACAATTGCACGCTCGACAAACTCACACACGTCCTAAAAAAAATAATTGTCTCGCAAGCCTCCTTAAGAACGAACACTCATCTACGTGACATTTGCAACGCACATATAAAGTCACTAGTTCGGTCTCCACAGTTCTCGATTCTCTTCCCGACCCACGCGAATTTCATGGCCTTTTTATTCGAGCAATGTCGAACGACAATTTCGTAATGTCACAGCATGCAAAATCCCGATCTCCGCATAACGCTCGTAATAATATTCCATATAATTCGTGCGAGAAAATTCACTAGTCGAATGAGACGAGGCGAGATGATTGTGTCATCTATCCTCGTTGTTGAATCGAGAGGATGGTCGGATACGTGTTTCAATCAATGCGAATGAAGAAGAATATACGAGGGTGGGGTGAAAAGTTTCCGGCCTGACCAAGAGATGGTGCCACTAGGTCTAGTTTTGGAGCGGCGTCCTACAGTACCATTCCTGCCGAGCTTGTATGTACAGTTTCACCCCAATCGCTACATTAGTTTGCGTTTGAGAGCACATTGGCACGAGACGCTTCCGTTGTTTTCGTAAAAATGGAAAAATTGGAAAAACATGCTGTCATCAAATACTTCCATTTGAAAGGTTTTACACCAAAACAAATAAAACAAGAGATGGATTCAACACTAGGAGACTCCTCCCCATCATATTAAACTATTAAGCAATGGGTTTCTGAATTTAAAATGGGTCGTGTGAGCACCTCTGACGAGCCTCGCTCAGGACGGCCCGTTGAAGTCACAACTTCAGAGATGATTGAAAAAATCCATAAATAGTGTTGGAAGACCGCAGGTTGAAAGTGCATGAGATAGCTGAGACCTGTAGGATGTCAGCTGTACGTGTGCGAAATATTTTGCACAACCATTTGAACATGGAAAAGCTGTGTGCAAGGTGGGTGCCGCATTTGCTAACGCTCGACCAAAAACTGCTTCGAAAAACCATTTCTACCGACAATTTGGCGCTGTATAGGCGTAATCCAAACGAATTTTTGCGTCGATTCATAACTGTTAATGCCACATGGGTCCACCACTACACTCCTGAAAATAAAGAACAGTCAAAACAGTGGGTTGGAAAAGGGGAACCAACCCCAAAGAAGGCAAAAACAATTTTATCGGCAAACAAGGTTATGGCTACTGTTTTTTGGGATGCGAGAGGAATGATATGCATTGATTACCTTGAAAAGGGTAAGACTATCACTGGTCAATACTACGCAGAGTTATTGCAACGTTTGAAGCACAAGGTGCAAATTGAACGATCTCATTTGGCGAAGAAAAAAGTTTTGTTTCATCACGATAACGCACCAGCGCATTCGTCGATTGTTGCCATGTCCAAAATCCACGAATTGAAGTTTGAATTAATGCCGCATCCTCCCTACTCTCCAGACTTAGCCCCCAGCGACTATTACCTGTTTCCTAACCTCAAAAAATGGCTTCCCGGGAAAAAAAGATCATATCTGAACATATCTGAATCATATCTGTAGAATCAGATATGATCAGACAAGAGATTTGGTCATATCTGTTCATATATTGTCATGACAGATCATGTATGCTTATATCTGAGCATATCTGTAGAATCAGATATGATCAGACAAGAGAATTGGCTATATCTGTTCATATAGTGTCATGACAGATCATGTATGCTTATATCTGAGCATGTATGATCATCCCGAGAAAAAATTATCAGACCAAATCACATCTGATTATATCTGGATTATATATGATCCAGATATGATTGATCATATCTGGATCTTGTCTAATCATGCATAAGAAAAATGGCTATATCAGAGCATACATGATTAGATTTGACGATATCAGAGCATGTATGATTAGATTTGACGATATCAGACCACCCGGAAAAAAAAGTTCATGCCTGAGTGGATATGTTCATATATGTTTCAGATATTGTCATATATGTTTCAGATATCGTCATATATGATTCAGATATTGTCATATATCTATCAGATATATTTATATCTGACATTTTACAGTATCATATATGATTAGGTCTGATCATATTTCACATCACATATGCTTAAAGAAGATCATATCTGATCACATATCCCGGGGAAAATGGTCATATCTGAGCAGATATGCTCATGTAGGTGTTTATCTGCAACATAAATGAATCTGATCTGATCATGCATGGTCAAAGATGAACATACATGTATTTTTATGCGCTCAGGGGTAGCTCTATATTTGGTCAGATATGATCGCGCATAAGTAAATATGTGCAGATATGAATTTATAGCTGAACATGTCTGCCCATATGTGGTCATGTCTAACCAGATATAGTACAATTCACGACTACATTCGAGCTCACACATGAATAGACTTGAATATGTGCGCGCATGCATGAACATACCCAACCAGGTATGGATGAATACGTTCAAATATGAATCAATTGATGAAATATGAATCAATTGATTCATATTTGATTAGATCTGATCACACGTGGGCAAGCATGTTCAGCGATGATCATATAGATCCAATTGGATGAATTCGAGTATAATTCCATATCTGGGCAGATACAATCGTACATGGGCAAATATTTTCAGACCTGATCATGCACGAGTTGGGTTCGGATGCGTATTCATCCATACCTGGTTGGATATGTTCATGCATGCGCGCACATATTCAAGTCTATTCATGTGTGAGCTCGAATGTAGTCGTGAATTGTACTATATCTGGTTAGACATGACCACATATGGGCAGACATGTTCAGCTACAAATTCATATCTGCACATATTTACTTATGCGCGATCATATCTGACCAGATATAGAGCTACCCCTGAGCGCATAAAAATACATGTATGTTCATCTTTGACCATGCATGATCAGATCAGATTCATTTATTTTGCAGATAAACACCTACATGAGCATATCTGCTCAGATATGACCATTTTCCCCGGGATATGTGATCAGATATGATCTTCTTTAAGCATATGTGATGTGGAATATGATCAGACCTAATCATATATGATACTGTAAAATGTCACATATAAATATATCTGATACATATATGACAATATCTGAATCCGATATGACGATATCTGAAACATATATGACAATATCTGAAACATATATGAACATATCCACTCAGGCATGAACTTTTTTTCCCGGGTTGGGGGAAAAAGATTTAAGAGCAACGAAGAAGTTATCGAAGCTCTAAATCAGTATTTTGAGGAGCTTGACGAATCTACGTTTAAAACTGGTATAACTAAATTAGAACACCGTTATGAGAAATGTATCAGTGTTGATGGAGATTATGTTGAAAAATAAAGCAAAAAATTTTTTTTAAACATCGTTTTTCTTGGTCAGGCCGGAAACTTTTCACCCCACCCTCGTACATCAATGGCTCTCCGGAGCAGCACATTTATTTGGATCAACCAATATATTATTTTGATTCAATTCGTTTTTTTTCTCAGTACATCTCGAACGATTCTACGTTGTTGAAACAAAAGTACAAGGCACGTTTCGTCGATGCGAAATTCGTGGCTGACCGCAGAGAATGCGAAAAACGACAAAGCTCAGGACGTTGAAAGCCGAGGCTGTTGCGACGCACATGGATACTTTTTTCATTCCTTTTTATTTCTCATTGAAGCGAGCACGAGCGCACTCGTACTCGCGAAAGAGAAAGAGCCCTTGAAGTTAGCCCGTGCCCCATTCACAACTTTCGACTCCGTCGTCTTTCTTCGTCTTTCGGAGGATCTCTGGCCGTTTCGCCGCGGTATTGCGCATTTCAAAGACTTTCATCGCTCGCCGTGGCTCGCGGGTTATAGCAGGCACGA
The DNA here is from genome assembly GCA_964007375.1 of Ophion obscuratus. Classification (NCBI taxonomy): domain Eukaryota; kingdom Metazoa; phylum Arthropoda; class Insecta; order Hymenoptera; family Ichneumonidae; genus Ophion; species Ophion obscuratus. Next base: position 81,273,775 of record OZ023312.1, on the reverse strand, counting down.
GAGACGGAAGGGCCGGCGGGTGAGGAGGTACATGGACGAGTCCCTCGGCACCTGGAAGCCAAAGAAACCGGATTACATTGCATCTTCGATTCTTCTTCATTCGCTCTTTCTCCATACCGAGAACTCTATTTCACCAATGAAAGTTCATTCACCAGTTGTCTCGACGAACCTGAGAGGAGATTAAGATTTTTTTTTTCATTCCCCCCTTTTTTTTTTCTTTTTCGTTCACGTCGACTTCAATCGCTCGTTCCTTGGATCTTGAATGCGTTCGCGACAGAATTTGAGGTTCTCGGTGCTCGTTTATTTGTATCGGGATCCAGGACTGCCAATGAGAGTTCATGGCATTTGTCATGGTGGTTCTGAGCCCTTGCTATTTTTATTCGCTTTTTTAGGATTTTTTTTATGGACCATTAAGGGGCTATCACTGTAAAAAAATGATATGAAATGTACAATACGTTTAAGATACAGAAGGAATTGAATTTTACGAACTCAGTAGATGAAATTAAATTTAAAACAGGAACATGACATTCTAACGTGGATATATGTATAATTTAATAGATGCAACATGGAATTTCAAAGACAAGTTTGTAAATTTGTGGGAAATGTTTTGTATTAACCCGTGTCGTCAATTGAAAATTACTACAGATGTATAATAAATCAACTATAAAAAACAGAGTATTGAAAATACGAAACAAGTTTGAAATTTATTTACGGCTGCCTGAAAAATATAATACACGTGGAACTGAATTGTAATTGGAAAGTATCGTGATTGTACCCCTATCTGATATTATTTCTCATCGACGCTGAGTTAAATATAAGACAAATCTTTAGGAATATCGATGATATACTTCTCGGAATAATACCATCCAGTACATGAATACTGTGATTCGATTCAGAAATTACCAAGACAAAAGCCACTGAGATTAACAATTGTTTGTCAAAAATAAATCACAGGTAAGTTGAATTTAATGTGTCCGTATATCAATATTGAAGAAACATTTTATGATCGAACAAAGTTTTTAATTAGTTATGAATGAACCAACACTTTTATTTGTTTATGAAGATAACACAAACAATATAAAATATTAACATTTATAATGCAAATATTTTTTTATGACAACATTTTTAACTTTAAGAAGACGATAATTATTTTTTTCCTCGAAATATTGAACAATACTTTTCTGTGGTGGTCGCATATGTGTTCTTATTATAAAGGGACAAATATTTTTTTACGGAAAATTATTCTGTCTAAATTTCAATGCAGACCCTGCAGTGGTAAAAGTTGCAATTTTAAAACCCATTATCTCCAATCTAAATAGTCGACTGCTCTGAAATTTCACTCAAACATGCATAATGATATGAACAATGTCTGGTCAAAATTCCAAAAATTCTATAGAAAACACGATTGCGCGCTCGTGCTACCTTAAGGGAGACTTTGTCCTTGGAGTGCCATATTTCAGGTGTTTACATTTTGTTTTTTTTAAAGGAAACGAGCAAAGCTTTTTGAGTGCGGTTTTTTTCTTGCTTTTATTCATGATATACATTACGTTAACAAATTTAAAAAAAAAAACCAAAATGGCGGCCGTCGCAGCTCCGCGAAAACAGGTCCTCAAATCGCGGGAGGTAAACGGCTGACATCACTGCCCCCTCTTTGTTGATCTGAAACACAAATTCAAAGCATATTATCAATCTGTGACCCTTTGGTCATGGAATGACGGATGGGTTTTTCTTTTAGTGCAAATTTCGGAAAATGGCGGCAATTTAAAAAAAATCGAATTTTCGCGTTTTTTTCGCATAAAAAGATAAATAATAAATGCAAAAATGTATCTATCGAAAAAACGATCCGTCATTCCGTGAACACATATTTTCTGAGTATGCTCTCCAAATTTCAGGTCGATATGTTAATTACAGCGGTCAGGAGAATGTCAGCCATTTTTAAAAACGTGTTTTCGAGAAAAACGCGTTTAAAGTTTTGTAATGTGTTTACACAAATGTGTTTATAATTACCGCTAATCGGCAATGCCTGGTCCATAGAGGCATCCCTCCTCTTCTTCTAGCTGCTCATGTTGAGCCGCTAACATCTCCCGCTAAATTTCAAGGACAAAGACGCGTTTTTCTCGAAACAACGTTTGTCGACGGCTTGTTGAGAAAACCTTCGAAACTACTGAACCGATCCTTATTATTTTTATTATTTTTTTGCCAAAAACGGGGGAAAAACGTTATTTGGTTTTTTTTTTCGAAAAATATCCGCCATTTTTGCATATATCAAAAATAGTATAATATGCACTATAGCCATTAACATACTGAATCTGAAACCGTTTGATTTTTTTTGTTTCGGATGATCCATCTCCGAGATGTCATCAACAGCGCAGACCTACAATTTTTTTGGGACATTTTTTTAACTACAATTTTCGTCTAAAAATAATTACTTGAATAAATAAAAATTTAAAAAAATGTATTTCGAAAGTGTATTTATTATTGTAATAACTTTTATATCAATATCTATAATATAAATCTATTTAAAAAATCATGAAAATAGCCTTTTTTAGCGTCCAAAGTGAGAAAACCCCTTAAATGATGACCTGTCAATGGAGCAAAGAGAAAACTTAGCACCATATTCTCGAATTGGAATCTCGAAATCCTCAAGATGCTGCCAATCCCATAGGCGGACAAAAGGCTCGGCGAGCAACCTCCAGTCAAAACGGAGAAGAGTTTTATTGCGAAAGGGCGAAAGGGACCGTTTTGCCTTGCGAGGAAACTCGACGCGGGACAAAGCAAAGAGGCTATGAATAATGAAACGACGAATTGGAATTGATCGAACGACGTTACGAAAGATTCGCTACGCCAATATAGTCTTGAGAACATTTTCCCGTGTCGATTCGTCTTTTGTGAGCTGACGATTGTGAAATATACCGAATAAATAGAAAATATAGACACCATCGAATATATCGAGTATTATGAATATGTACAGTTTATGGCGAAATTTTCTTGTTAATAATAATCGATTATAACTAATAAATTATGAGAAAAAATCAGTGATCGATATTTATAGTATAATCGATTATTATTAGTTATATAATCGATGTGGGGAATATAAAAAAAAAGAGAAAAAATGTCTCTAAAACCCCAAAGAAATGCAAGCCAACAATATTCGCTTGGATGATGCAAAAAAGGAAAAAAAACCCGGTAATGGAAAATAAGGAAGATAAAAAAAAGATGTCAAATTTTTATACCAGAATACCGTCTTAAAAAATGAAAATACTCTGCAGATATATCGTAAGTAACGTTTTATCAAAAATGATTATTATAATTATTTATTGTAATCATTAATAGCAACCCTTACATTACTCCGGAGACGATACTCAAAGATTGCAACTAAAGTGTACTCTAATAGCAATCATTGATCATTTTTTTAAGAGGTTACCCCCACTTGCGATTTTGAAAAAGTCGATTTTTTTTATTGCATTTTTTTGAAGTATAAGTATCTGAGAATATGTCCTGAAAATTTCAAGTCGATCCGAACAAAATTGACTGAGATATGAGCGTTGAAAGAGAAGAATCCGTTGTGTAAACGACCGGAAATTGAAACTTTAAACGCGTTTTTCTCAAAATGGCATTTCTGAAGTCGGTGACCAACATTACTCGAACACTAATGAACCGATCTTCTTGAAATTTTGAAGGCTTATTTAATACATAAAAATGTAGTCTTTAATCGTTCGATTTTTTTTTTCGAAAAAAAAAAATGGCCTTTTTATAGCCAAAAAACGGCCGTTTTTTTTCGTTAAAATCGAACCATTAACTTTGACTGTCCGCCATTTTGTGAAAAATGAATATTTTTTAAAATCCTTCGATTAAAGACTAGTTTATACTTATATTTGACTAAATCCATCCGCATTTTTTTTTTCAGATGATCCACTTCGCCGCAATGTTGGTCACCGCAAACCGTGTATATAAAAACATTATTTCATTGACGGCTCTTTGCCACTAAACAATGTAATATTGTTCAATAAAAAAAATTACTGAAAGTTCTTCAAGATGTGTTCTTTAAGATGGTATATTGATCGATTAAAAAAGTTTTGTAGTTTTCTTTAAAAAAAATTCATGAAAAAGGCCTTTTTTGCACTACAAGTGGGGGTAACGCCTTAACCATGATGGGACTTCCAAATTAATTTTTTCTCCAGCCTAGTTTCATCGTATTCGAAACTCTCCTACTTCTATTTTTCTAGACTCAAAATGAATATTTTTTTGCCACGAATATTACTGGTCCCAAATATGGGCTAAATTTTCTTCGCAGAGGGTTTTTTTTTATATTGCATCGTTCATTTGTTATCAACAATTATCTGACGATTTTTTAGGCAAATTTTTCACTTTCCAAAAATTTGCCTAAAAAATAGTCAGATAGTTGTTAATAACAAATGAACTATGCAATATGAAAAAAAATCCTACGTACTTCCATAGACAATGTATTTTTCAATATATATATTTAACATTTCAAGTAAATCGGTTGAAAATTGTCTGAGTTATGTTTCCGGCCAGCTTAAAAAATGCAGTTTTGAGATAAACGCTGCACAGCCGCCATTTTGAAATTAATCGCTTCAAAAAAATTATTGTATGCAGTCACTGATATGTATGATAAACACCCTTTTTTATAATCTCGATTTATTTTGTAGTTTTATCCGAAAAAAAAATTCCCAAAAAGCCTATTTTTCTGCCTCTAGAGTGGCCTAACCCCTTAACCGGACGCACACTGTTCCACTAAAATAGGTGTAACGTCGTCAATTTTTGGAATTTCCGGGTCCGGTTGGTCTTAAAATATTCTTGAAAGTTCACACTATAACAACTATAACAACCTCCATGTTTGTACCTTATATTTCAAAAAACTATTCGTACTTTTCAAATACACAATACGTTTCATTAATAAATAAACATTTCAAGTCATTTTGAGACACCCTATACATTCACCCATAATCTCTGAAAAGCGAGAAAAAACGAGCTCTGAATTCACGCAAGCACGATTTCGTCCATATCAGAGGATTTCCCTTAAGGTCTCTGGAGATGGCGACGTTTTTTTTCCCTCGCGGATTTTTATTTCTATTTCCTTTAACCGTGCTGGAAAGACAGGAAAAATGGTATGGAGGAATAAAGAACAGGACGGCAGTAGGAACGTAGGTGTGCAAAAGTGTAACGAAAAAAAAGGACGTAAGAGAAGGAAAGTACAAGCGAGCAAGAGGGAGAGCTGAAAAATCGAACGAACTTGGAAACAATTCCGTCCAGGTGTCCTCGTTCCCACGGGGGTCCTCTAATCCTTTTCCACCCATTTCCTCCCACCCTCGAAAATATTTATCTGATCGGAATCGGCTTAAAAAAGCCCGCGGACATTTTGTCTCATGCACGGTCAAATGCGAAAAGCATTCATAATAAAATTATTTCAGTAATGAAAAAAAATGATCTCGTGATTTATTTTGGCGGTCAATTTTATAATCTCAGAGTTGTTTAACGCAAAAAAGTAGGAATTATTATTGCACGAATAAAATTTATAATTAACAGTGTACAAACAGATTTCATAATTACTAACCTCTACATTAGGTTTGTTTGGGTTCTATTTTATAATTGTACTCAAAACTCAAAATCTAGTTTTATTAAAATAGATTTTTATTTTTATAAAAAATACATTTTTATTTTCATTAAAATAAATTTTTATTTTCATTAAAATAAATTTTTATTCTCATTAAAATAGATTTTTATTTTATTAAATAGATTTTTAATAACAACGTTTCATGCACCAATATTGTAAAACCTTCTCTTTCACGAGAAGGTTTTTGAGATACGATTATGTTTTCGAAAACCCTGATTTAAAAATAGCTTTGGTTTTGATGGATGACGGGTGACTTTTTCTTCTCATAGTGGACCCATAATTACCATGCCTCAACCTTGAGAGAGTTCAAATATAATTACTCAATTTTAACGCTGACGTAACGAGGAAATAACTTCCTTAATGTTACTCGTACTATCTTCCTCTTTCTCTCCCCCCCCCCCCTTTGGAGCGAGAGAGAAACCCAGCTGGCCACCTTGTTGCACTTGATTTCTCGTCGTACAACGGTCGCCGCCGTTGCAGCGAGAAGGAACGAAGTAATTAATTGCGAAGCCCTGAGAAACCACGGTTCTAGGGCGACGTAATTAATTAGGCGTTTAATTTAGATTCTATCGCATCAGGGGAGAGGGAGAGAGAGGACAGAGAGAGAGAGAGAGACAGAGAAGCCAATGAAAGTAAAAAAAAAAGAAATCTTTGCCCTGGGCACTGGTGGCTCTGTGCCTCTTTGCGGATAAACGAACCCCGCGACTTTATCTCACAAAAGTATCCACGAAACACAGAGA
>OZ023312.1:81259962-81267200 GCA_964007375.1 Ophion obscuratus | reverse complement strand
ATACATGTCACTTCCTGATAGGGATCCAATGGTTCATCGCATTCGATGCCTATGCTTACATTGGATTCTTATTGGGAATCCTCATTGGAATGTACGAATCCGATTGAAATCCTAAAGAAGTCCCACATTGTCGAACAGAATCCGATTCGATTCTTGATCGCATTCGGCACGTTGATTTATTTGAACACTGTGGATTTTTTAAAGAAAAAATTAATACTTTTTTCCACGATCCACTCATTTTGCATATATATATATTTTATATAGATATGCGGAGTTATATATAGAGTGGATCGTGGAAAAAAGTATAAATACAGTAAAATAATCGCAAACGAAAATTACAGTGAATTTTCAGTGTTGTGATTGAAATCGATTTTTAAGATGCACTTTTTCAAGCAATTTTTTTTTTAAGAAAAGATTTATACTTTTTTAAAGTATAGAGCTTTTATAAAAAAAAAAAAGAAACGTGCAACGTTTGTGTTATTTAATCACAGGAAAATCATGAATCCTAATTAAAATGGGAGAGAGATACTTCCATTTCCAGATAGTGTGCTGTGATTCCGATTGTTTATGGGAAATTTCAATACATTGTGTTGTGATTTTAGTTGTTTATAGGAAATTAAAACCTATTATGCTGTGATTTTAGTATAGATTTTATATAGATAGATAGATTTAACGTAGATTTAAATGTTAATACATTTTATTGGGATTTTAGTTGTTTGTAGACATTTTTTACATATTATGTTGTGATGTTAGTTGTTTGTGAGGAATTTTAATATATTGTGCTGTGATGTTAGTTGTTTACGGAAAATGTAATACATTGTGCTGTGATTTCGGTTGTTCATGGTGTCACTTACAAATTCCGTTAAAAATGTGGGTGCGTCTTCGAACTCCGCAACAAATTTGTGTACGGGATCACGAAAGGATTTTTTTTTGGGAGATCCAACAAATTCCGGTTGTGATTTTTAAATAAACGACGGCAATCGAGAAATAGCGCGGAATTCACTTGTATGCTAATGTAGACTTCCAACGTGCAGTGTCCCTATTAAATCACTATAGGGATGTGATAGCATCTGAAGATTCTCCAACCAATTTCCGTACGGAAAGACATTACTATACTCACAACTACATTACTACTACTATTACTAATATTGCCATTACTTCTATTATTGTTATAACCCTTATTTTTACCATTTTTTTCTTACCATTGTTACTAGTATTATCATTGTCATTGTTGAGATTATTATTATTCTATTCCAATACTTTGCCAATCGGTGGTTGAAAAACGTCTTAGGGTCATTGCCGTGCCTACAGGCCTTTACAGCCCCCTTCGCCCTCCGCCTACCAGAATTCCTGTGCAACGAGGGAGAAAGATGGATACATAGGACGAAGTAATGAGAGCAGAGTTGTGGGACGGTTGGAGAGGGGGGAGGGTAAAAAAGACGTATGCTTCGAAAATAAGAGAACGACGAGATCGGAGAGAGGAGAAAAGAGGAGAGCGTTGGACCTCGAAACACGCGATCTCAAATAAGCCTCCCCGCATGCGAATGCATCGCCGGTCCTCCCATACGAGACGTTTTATGCGCAATCGCATAAAAAAAAGGCATCATGATTTTTAAATACATTTTTTTTTTCAATTTATTTATAAAGAGAGTGATACTCGTATTCACATTTTCTACCAATGTAAATGGCAGTATTGCGATGTCAATTTTTTCACATCATACTAATATTTTTAAATTGGATGTTTGTACATTCGATTTTGTTAGCTGGAGTTGAGCCGGTAGGGGAGACTGGGGCTGGTTGTGATACAGGGAGACTGGGGCTGGTTGTGATAGGGGAAACGAGGGCTGGTTGTGATAGGGGAGACTGAGGCTGGCTGTAATAGGGGAGACTGGGGCTGGCTGTAATAGGGGAGACTGGGGCTGGTTGTGATAGGGGAGAGTAGGGCTGGTTGTGATAGGGGAGACTGGGGCTGGTTGTGATAGAGGAGACTGGGACTGATTGTGATAGAGGAGACTGGGGCTGGTTGTGATAGGGGAGACTGGGGCTGGTTGTGATATTTTTATTAAATTGACCTACTACATGTCGTCTTTGGAATAATCAGATATTTTGATATACTTTTCATATAAATAAGTTAATAAGCATTTGATACATGTGCCTCATTTGATTGTGAGTTTGATGCAACTATTAGAACTTGATGTTTATCTGTACATTCGATTTTGTTAGCTGGAGTTGAGGCAGTAGGGGAGGCTAGGGCTGGTTGGGATATGGGGAGACTGGGGCTGGTTGTGATATGGGGAGACTGAGGCTGTCTGTAATAGGGGAGACTGGGGCAGGTTGTGATAGGGGAGACTGGGGCTGGTTGTGATAGGGGAGACTGGGGCTGGTTGTGATATTTTTATCAAATTTACCTACTACATGTCGTCTTTGGAATAATCAGACATTTTGATATACTTTTTTATATAAAGAAGTTTATAAGCATTCAATACACGTGCCTCATTTGATTGTGAGTTTGACGCAACTATTAGAACTTGATGTTTAAAATAACAATGACAGTGTAACTTTTTGCCCTGCATCAGGGGTTAGTTGTTACGGTATAAGGGGTAAGATTTGACAAGAAATAGACAGGCTTACCAATCAGTCTCTAAGTTTGAGAATCATCATCAGAATCATTGTTTTTTTCATAAAAAATATGTAGACATCAAACAGTCTTTAGATACCTAGCTTACTAACGATGACATAGAACATTCTACCTTCACAACAAAATATAATTCTTTTAATCTTGAAAACAATAATGAAAATCAACTTAAAGTCATCAAACATAGAAAATAAACTAAACCACAATGTAATTAATCGGAATAATCACATCGCAATCAATGCACACATAAAACGTGGTGTTTCAGTGACACACTTCAGGTGGGACCATTTTTTTGCAATTAGTGCTCTGGACCCATTCTTCGCCAGAGCGACTTTGATCGAACGGACCACAAGAGACGAGACAAAAATATTCCTCAATTTCCTCTTCTTCAGAGTCGTTCAGAATCTTCCATTTTCCGCCTTTCTTCTTATCTTTTACTTTCTTTGAGGGGCGTTTAGGTTCACCTTTTTTGTTTTGCTCGTCGGCTGAGTCGTTCTTCACTGGATGTACTAGATGGGGCATGTTGTGACATATCACTACGCCCGATATTTGAAACTTTTAGCCCCATCACCTTTGGTGATGGGGTTAAATTGACTAATTAAAATTGACCATTGAAAAATTTACGGTTTTTTTAAAGGTTATCTTAGCTACAAAGTGTATGTTTCAGCCTACGAAGAACACCGCAATTCATGACATGGCACGATTTTAATACCGTAATAATAATAGCGGCAGGTATAGACCAATATTACTAAATATAAAAAAGTTTAAAATCTGCATTTACTTCGCACCAACGGATGCAGGTCCTCTTGTCGACAGATACGACACAACTAGGATCCCTGACGTGAAGTGCAACATTGCCGCATCTTTCCTTTCTTTCTAACATTTCTGCAGCTTGATCGTAAATTTCGGTTGTAATTTTTTGCCCTCGTAACTTCCAATCGCAGTCTCTCCTAGGGTTTGTTTTTGAATCATGTTTTCAAATCAGAATCATTTTTGGAAATTATGTGCGTCTTTCCGACTGTTTCAACGATGTTGGCGTCAAAATGACAAGGTTTTTTTTTCAACATTTGTTTGTGAAGATAAATGCATCCAGAATTACCATGAATTTGTTCCATCAGGATCCGCCAAGTAGGGAGCAGGAAATGTAATTTGCCTTTAAAAAAGACAGAGGCACGCGATACCCTTGAACATTTTTGATAAAGCTCTACGGTAAATACTCAATGCATTTCGCTTTGATACTCTATTTTTAAAAACTTATTTTACTCGTACTTCATTATCTTACCTCATTGATGAACTTTTAATTTTACTTTATCAGTTAACCGGGTCTGCCTAAGCTTGGGATCCATACAACTAATCCATTTTTAATAGTTGTTGCGATGCAAGTATTTGCCTCGGGAGGTTGAGATTTTACACAGAATAAATACATAGTTGTGTAAAATGTGCGTTTGTTTTTTTTTATTGCACAAATATTTATAAGCAGTAAAGTTATTATTATTTAAACAGAGTGCTGCCTTTGCCGCATGGCAAATCGGTGTAGGTGCGTCTGGCAGCTACGGTGATGTGAAACGAATACTAAAAAAACTGATTTGTAAAATGACAATAAAACTTTCGTACGACCGGATACTTTTTGAAATTTTGAAAATGATGAAAATACGTTCATCATCTATTTATGATTTACTATATAAAATAGTTTGTCAACCTTATAGAAAATTACAAAAAATATGTTTTTTCACAACAGCCTTGCGTTATTATAATTCATTATATTAATACAACATGAGGGTTATTATTTTTCATTAAAAAATTCCAATATACTCGCAAGCAAAATCACGTGTAAAAGCTAAACCAAAAATGAATCTAAAAAAATGGTTTTCCCATTATTTATACTCTAAAAAAAGGTAAATGTAATTTCTTCGAAATTTTCCTTTATTGTCCATTACAAGCAACAATATTTTTCTGTTTTCCTGCCGCAAAAAATAACTAAAACACATGCCGTTCGTGCCATATAGCTAAATTTATCTACAAAAAAAAAACATTTGAGTATCAAATCCATCTACAAATCCGTAGATTATTTATAGATCCGAACGAATCTGAAATCATGACATTGGTCAACTCTCGACGGAGCGTCCGCTACATACAGCGCCGCAAGCTGCGGTGCTGTTTCTCGTGCTGGTTCTATGAGCTGCTTTTTCACTTGATATTTTATGCGCACTAGACTCCGTGCTTATTTTGCTTTTTTTTTGCTACTTGCGCTCGCGGATTTGTGTGTGGTTTGTCCAGCCGTCAAAGGATCCACACGCGACTCCTTGACCACTAATGAAGACATTTAATTAAATATGCTAATTGATACGGTATACTGTCGTGTTCACATACATATAAATAAATTAATTAATACATATATATATATATATATATATGTGTGTGTGTGTGTGTATACATGTGTGTGTATATATATATATATATATATATATACCGGGTGCCGATTTTAATCTTACACCTGATTTATCGTGAAAAACACTGCTGCGATCAAGTATTGAGTATAATACAACTTGAAGGGTTCGAAGGTGGATGTTCACAAAAAAAAATCTTTTGCGGTCCAAAATTCAAAATTGCGACGTTTAGATAGTCGACATGTATTTTTTTTAAATGGAATCATGAATTTTTTCCACCAAAACATTTATCAGGCCAAAACTAACAACTTTTGTAGGATCTTTTTTTGATGACGTTCATAGTTTTTAGGATAGAATACCATTTTGTACTATTTTAGCGCTATCAAGAATGTACCACGAGGAGGTAAAATCTTCCACATCCCTAGTGTAAGTGTAAGTGTGTGTGTGAGTTTGTTTGGGTTTGTTCGACAACGCAAACAAACCCAAACAAGTATTAGGACTCTGCGGTTCGTCACTTTGGCTAAAAAAATATTCTAACCTAAAAATTATGAACGTTATCCGAAGAATTTTCATACATGAGTTGTTAGCGTTGAGATGATAAATATTTTGGTAAGAAACGAATGTATGATCCCATTTAAGGGGTCATATACAGTCAGACGGCCCAAAAAGATCGATTTTTCAAGAATTTTTCTTGAGACGACCTTTGAATTTATTAACGCAAAAAAATGTACGCATATTATGGTAACTTTTAACTGTATTTTAACATTTTTTTATTTGTAAAAATAGTTATTTTGAAAGCTGCTATAGCTGATCTCCGGCAGCAACTCTAATAAAGGCGTCTTAGGGTGAGCACGATATTTCTGGACTGGATCATCTAAAATGAAAGAACCAAAAATATTTTGTTAATATAATGGATTATTTTGTAATTGATCAAAGAAATAAGCAAAATAATAATTATTGACAAAATGGTGCCTTAAAAAAACATCGATTTTTGACAAAACTTTAGGCCTTAAATTGTTTATAAAATGGAAAATATTTATCGATGAGAAAAAACCTTCGCTTAATTGCTAAAAAGAATACTTGAAAAGATTGTGTTAAAATTTGAGAATGATCGGTTCAGCCGTTTCCGAGAAATCTTGCTCACCGACTTTAAAACCCACAGTTTTGAGAAAAACGCGTTTAGAGTTTCAAAAGCACATTCAAACGCTCTGACACGTCATTACAAGTGTGCGTGTAACTTCGAGAATATTCGCCGGATTGACAGGAAATTTTCTGTGTGTGAATTTAAATATATGTATATTACGATTTTATTTAATCGATTTTTTGAACATTTTAACTGTACATAACCCCTTAAAAAACATGTCGTCCATCTTAACATCGCCATTTTAAATTTTGGATTAAACAAGATTTTTTTTGACACTGTACACTGAAAAAAAAAATTCAGTTGGTTTAACAAAATGTATCTTTAAATACGTTCAACTTGATTTTTGATTGGCATAACAAACATTTTGTTAATCTAACGATAGTTTTAGTGGTGTGAACTGTAGCTTATTTAGTACAGTTCACACCACTAAAACTATCGTTAGATTAACAAAATGTTTGTTATGCCAATCAAAAATCAAGTTGAACGTATTTAAAGATACATTTTGTTAAACCAACTGAATTTTTTTTTCAGTGTACCCCAAAAGTTTTATCACACTCAATACTTGATCGGGGCAGTATTTTTCTAGATAAATCAAGTGTAAGATTAAAATGAACCACCGGGTGGAATAATGCCGGAGATCACTCGAGTGCACTTATATAGAGATATAAGTAGACTTATTTATATGTACCTCTATGTAGATAAACTTTTATACAGCACACATGTATGTATGCATATCGAATGTACTTGCATCTACATCCGTAAGTACACTTGATGAACTTTCTGCTTCCCAGCTCCATCCCGATTAACCAACAGAGTTTAAAAAAAGACCTTAAGGCCTTAGGCCACAGTAGCGGGTATAAAATCATGTGCGAATTTAACAATTTTTTTCGTATGAAAAAGTGATTCACTCATAACATTAATTACACATATATTTAGTATGGATATCAAGCTGTTAGAAAATATGTATGTTTGTTTTTTTTTTCGATGTACAAAATTTATATTATGGGACATGGAATCCCATAATATAAAAAATACCAAAAATCCGTTTTTCGTATTCACAATGCGGGGAAAT
>OZ023312.1:81204962-81254962 GCA_964007375.1 Ophion obscuratus | reverse complement strand
CCAATTTTTCCAGGGTCCACGGCCGGACAAACAGCTCCTGTAATTTTTGAATTATAATGAGCGTGAATTTTAATTTTTGGAAAGTGAAAAATGTGCCCAAAAAATGTTCAGATAATTGTTAATAACAAATAAACTATACAATATAAAAAAATCCAACGTACTTCCATCGACAATGTATTTTTCGATATATATTCAACATTTCAAGTGAGTCGGTTGAAAATTGTCTGAGTTATGTTTCCGACCAACTTAAAAAATGCAGTTTTGAGATAACACTGCACAGCCGCCATTTTAAAAGTAATCGCTTCAAAAAAATTATTGTATACAGTCACTGATACGTACGATAAACACCGTTTTTTTGTAATCTCGATTTATTTTGTAGTTTATCTGAAAAAAAAATCCCCAAAAAGCCTATTTTTTCGCACTCTAGAGTAGCTTAACCCCTTAATGCGAGAACATTGCACGGGGCATTCCGGCGTAAACCGACCAACCTTCTTCGTCCGAGACGCTCGTCCAGGGGCTTAATTTTATATTCAGTTGCTCGGGCTGGCAGGTGCGATCAGTCATTTTTACATTTTTTTTTATTCAACAGTGCGCCAGTCAACGAGTTTGCTGTCTGCGAAAGGGACAGAGAGGAAGGCAGAAAAAGTATCACGATGGTGAAGGTCATAAAATTTGAGGTTGAGACGGGACCGGATGCAATAGCTTCATATTAAGCTGCGAACGTTTATCGAGGCGATCGTTCACCCTACCTTTAATATATAAATATATTACCCATCCCTTTGTATATATATATAGGGTGGACCATTTAACGTGACCACCCCAAATATCTCCGTTGCCTTTAGTGACGAAAAAATTTCAAGAGGTAATTATATTGATTTTGAAGAACTGATACAGTGGTGAAAAATTCATTTTTGTCAAGGTCATAGTTTTTGCGTCCTCAAGGTCATCAATGATTTTTCAAATGGGAACATGTCTTTTTTTTATTAAGACGTTGTAGCTGATATTCAGACGAATCCAACGACCTATGACATCATGACCATGAAATGATTTTTCACCAAAATATTTTGGGTTTGATTGGGTTTTGTTTGGGTTTGTTTTCGTCACTCTAAAGGCAACGGAGATATTTGAGGTGGTCACGTCAAATGGTCCACCCTGTAAATACGTATATATTTGCGCTAAAGGGTCATTTCGAAGGCTTGCTATTTCGAGACCGTTCGCATAAACTAGTCATACTCAAAATATTATGTAAGCGTCAATGGTTCCGATGATACACTTTGAGGCAGCCCTCTCTGAAGCCCTGTTTTGGAGGTGATTTTTGGAATGTAATAATTAAGAAAAATAACTTTTAAAAAGTTATAAAAAAATACCCAAATATATACAAATCTGTACCGAATGTAAAAAATAAGTACACAAAATATATACGAATAAAAAAAATGTATTATCGTGTACTCTTGGACATTTGTTTACACCGGTGCGTGGAAACGACCCTAATTGGTGACCAGTCTTGTGGACGTTGTATGTATCCGAAAAAAGCAAACATATTCCTAATCTGTATGAATGTTGTGACGATTGACACCAGATTCGGCAAAAAAATTGACAAAATGGTGGCATACTAACCTTCGGTTAGGAATTTTCCTATTTTGCTGACCATCCTACGAGCTGTATATAAAAAATGCACAGACGTATCCAGAAAGGTCTGCAGAATAATGAAATAATTATTTTTTTCAAATCCTAGATAACAATACTGCCTCAATAAATATGAGAATATTCATATAAGCGCCTGTTCTGTCCCTAAAATCAACGTGATATGAAAAAAATTAATGTTCGTCCTCTAAACAGCCACATGTGCTGATAGTCACCATTATACGCAAATAGCGGGTCGAAAACATCCTTTTCCCGATATGCATGTGCATTTATACACACAGGCACTCACACGGATAAATATGCCAGTACGTTATACCTCATGTACAGCCAAGTAAATTATTCCGGACATTATGTGTTCGTGGTATCTCGGACATGTACGAAGTGCCTTCTAACGGGATGAAAATGTCAAATTAATGCAAGAAAAAATAAATTGGCGGCTATACGAGCGCACGTGCAGTATAAGCTTTCGCCACGGGATATCGGAACGTTTGAAACCACTGACAGACTACTCATTACACTAAACTCAAGACGAACCAAAAGAACCAACATCAGTCTTGAGGAAATGATGACATCGCGGGAATTTATTTGTCTAATTTTTTCGTTAGTTGCGTATAAATTTATTTCGAAAAAAAAAAGTTTTATTCCTCGCCACAGGAGGGAGAAGAATTTTTGCAGGGGGGGGGGGGGTAATTGCAAGCAAATGTGGTTGATGAAAGATCTTAATGAAATTGAGAGGGGAGGGTACACGTCAATTCTGCGTACACAAGGAGAGACGTCATGCAACATGCTCCGAGTACAAGTAGTACAGGTCGATAAGACCGCAGACCAAAGGAATGCCTAATGAGTCAGACATCTCTCACGTGGGAGCAATCGTTTTCACGGTGAGGAGGAACGCTTAGTTCTGAATGGAGACACCCGAGTGCCTGTTTGTGAGTATACTCGCCTTCGCTTTATTCGAAATATAACGCAGACTGAGAGAGAAGGAGTGAGGTAGAAAGTGCGAGAATGAGGGAGGGAGAATATGTATAAAGGAGAGAACAGTAAGATGTACGTAGTACGAGAAAATCGTATGTCCCCACGTCGTTAAACTCTGACGAGAGTTTCAACCGAGCAGCATCGCGCAGACGAAATTTCATATTAAAACGGAAGCAAAGTTGCTCCGCCCAAACTGCGAGATTTGATCCTCGTGTGGCCTTGAATTATGTAGAAAGAAGAGAGAATCACCGAGTTTACGGCGTATTTCTGCGGGCGTAAAAAAATTAGAACAAATCTAAGTACAAGCTACATGTACTTAGGACGAAGAACAACGGGACTCGACTCTCGTGTACAGGCATAAATTATGCAGGAAAGATCGACGAACCTTGAGGTAACTGCAATAATATTCTCGTGTGAAAGAGAAAGCTGAGTATGGCTGGTATGTACTTAGGACCTTGCTACCACAGCGGTTGATCTTCGTACAGGAAGTAATAGTCTCGGAGGCATCTAGAAATGTCAAAGTTATCGCACTCCGATGCAAAGTGGTACTGTGTACTCTGAGTACATACTTAGAACCGGTATGTACTTAGGACCTTGCTACCATAGCGATTGATGTTTGTACAGGAAGTAACAGTCTCGGAGGCATCGAGAAATATCGAAGCTAGCGCGCTCCCATGCAAAATGGTTCTAAGTACTCTGAGTACATACTTAGAACCGGCATGTACTTAGGACCTTGCTACCATAGCGGTTGATCTTCGTACAGGAAGTAATAGTCTCGGAGGCATCTAGAAATGTCAAAGTTATCGCGCTCCAATGCAAAGTAGTACTGAGTACTCTGAGGACATACTTAGAACCGGTATATTCTCAGGACGTCGCTACCACAGCGATTTATCTTTTTACAGGAAGTAATAGTCTCGGAGGCATCGAGAAATGTCGAAGTTATCACGCTCCCATGCAAAGTGGTTCTGAGTACTCTGAGTACATGCTTAGAACCAATATGTACTTAGGACCTTGCTACCATAGCGGTTGATCTTTGTACAGGAAGTAATAGTCTCGGAGGCATCGAGAAATGCCGAAGTTATCGCGCTCCAGTGCAAATTGGTACTGAGTTCTCTAAGTACATCCTTAGAAACGGTATGTACTTAGGACCAAGCTACCATAGCGATTGATCTTCTTACACGAAGTAATCGTCTCGGAGGCATCGAGAAAAGTCGAAGTTATCGCGCTCCGATGCAAATTGGTACTGAGTTCTCTGAGTACATCCTTAGAACCGGTATGTACTTAGGACCTTACTACCATAGCGGTTGATCTTTGTACAGGAAGTAATAACCTCGAAGGCATCGAGAAATGTCAAAGTTATCGCGCTCCAATGCAAAGTGATACTGAGTACTCTGAGTACATACTTAGAACCGGTATATACTTAGGACCTTGCTACCATGGCGGTTGATCTTTGTACAGGAAGTAATAGTCTCGAAGGCATCGAGAAATGTCGAAGTTATCGTGCTTCAATGCAAAGTGGTACTAAGTACTCTGAGTACATACTTAGAACCGGTATGTACTTAGGACCTTGCTAACATGGCGGTTGATCTTTGTATAGGAAGTATTAGTCTCGAAGGCATTGAGAAATGTCGAAGTTATCGTGCTTCAATGCAAAGTGGTACTAAGTACTCTGAGTACATACTTAGAGTCGGTATATACTTAGGACCTTGATACCAGAGCGATTGATCTTTTTACAGGATGTAATAGTCTCGGAGGCATCGAGCGATCTTGAAGTTATCGCGCTTCAATGCAAAGTGGCACTGAGTACTCTGTATACATACTTGGAACCGGTATGTACTTAAGACCATGCTACCATAGCAATTGACCTTTGTACAGGAACTAATAGACTCGGAGGCATCGACAAATGTCAAAGTTATCGCGCTCAAGTGCAACGTGGTACTGAGAACTTCGAGTACATACTTAGAACCGGTATGTACTTCGGACCTTGCTACCGTAGCGATTGATCTTTCTACAGGAAGTAATAGTCTCGGAGACATCGAGCGATCTCGAAGTTATCACGCTCCAATGCAAATTGGTACTAAGTACTCTGAGTACGTACTTAGAACGTAGTGCGGCCGTGAGAAACTTAAGCTTGACAAAGCTATGAATTATACACGAACGATAAAGTCTCCACTTCATATTTGATTTCCACCGTCGAAACAAAGCCGCGTACCGCTATGTTCTGTACTTAGAAAAAGCGGATAGTAAAAGCCACGAAGCTGACATAACTATCTATAGCATTCAGGTACATATAGAAACCACTGTAACATGGTTACCGAGACTGCCAAAAAATTAATCATGTATTGCCACATCGTACTTAGAATCTCCAAATACAATACCACCGTACTCCGTGGACGCAACAACGCGTCTCTGGTCTCGTATAAATCGCGCAAATATTCGGAAAATCGATATGACGTACAACAACGAAAAGAAATTCCGCCATGGTGTACTTAGATGGAAGAATGGAGTGTTCCTTCTGAGGAAAAAAGTACACAGTATAATCTAAGTCATTTTTCTCTCCGTTTTATTCTTTCGTAAAGTAATACCATAAGTCCCTCGCCGAACCAAAGAATAAAGTACTTGGTGCGTACTTGGAAAGTAGCGAGACTGCAAATAATCGTGGGAACAAACTATATTGCCTTCGAAGATATTTCAACCGATCGCGTTTCATGCACGCGTAACCTTCCATCTCCTATGCATCAATACTTCTTTTCCGGAACGATTATCTCGAACGTCTACATCGAGTCGTCTGCACCGTCGAGATCACGGTCTGTACACCCCGGTCCACGGTGTGCACCGACGGGAAGAAGATGCCTCGGCGAGATCACGAAGACGATCCGAGGATAGTCAGGGATGGAAAGACACGCGAAAGTAGAGAAAGAACGTAGGAAAGGCGTGCATAGAGCCCACGATAGAAAGGTAAAGGGCTTTTATACAGAAGAGGGTCGAACGTCGGATGATAGGGAACGCCACGCGATAACAACCCAAAAAAAGAAGCCGACGAAGACGAAGAAGAGAAGAAGGAGAAGAAGGAGAATAAGAAGTCTGCTCTCGGTCCCGGGGGCTAGCAAATTACGGAGGAGAGAAGCCAATCGAGCGAGACGATTACTCGTCGCGATGTATATATAGTACTCCCATGGGACTTTTCACGCTAATTGTAACCTCAACCATATTTTGTTAGCAATCAGTTAGCAATTTTTGAAAATTAATCGTGTATGCCGCTTAGATTGTTTGGAATATAACTAATTTTTCTAATTGTTGCAATTCGTAATTCTAATCAAATAAAATACTTTCCATTGGTAATTTAAGGCCTTAGGCCACTCTAGAGGCCGAAAAAATAGGCTTTTTGGGGATATTTTTTTCCGAAAAACTACAAAATAAATCGAGATTACAAAAAAGGGGATTTATCATACATATCAGTGACTGTATACAATAGTTTTTTTGAAGCGATTAATATCGAAATGGCGGCTGTGCAGCGTTTATCTCAAAACTGCACTTTCAAGATGGCCGGAAACATAACTCAGACAATTTTCAACCAATTCACTTGAAATGTTGAATATATCTTGGAAAAAAAATGTCTATGGAAGTACGTAGGATTTTTTTTATATTGAATAGTTAATTTCTTATTAACAATTATCTGACGATTTTTTAGGCAAATTTTTGGAAAACGAAAAATTTCGTCAGATAATTGTTAATGACAAATGAACTATGCAATATAAAAAAATCCTACGTACTTAAAGGGTTGTTCTTAGTTGTAGCAGTCAAAAACAAATCATTTTTGGGATTAATAATTTTTTTTAGGAAATCGTGATGATAAATTTCTACAAAAATTAGGTATTTGAAAAAGTATCATCTGAAGAACACTCTGTAATTTTTTTGTGTAAAAATATTTAGTTATAATCGATTTACAGCCGATGTCCGGAAAGCACCGAAAAATAGGGTTACTTTGAACAGGTTTTAGAAGTTTTTTGTAGGTTACTTTTTTTTAACATCCTAAATTCCAACTTTTTTTGCTCCAATGTGTCCTTTGGCTATTAAATGTATAAGAAAGTCAAGCCCTACCACCCACCCACAATTATATATATATATATATATATATATATATATATATATATATATATATATATATATATATAAAGTGTCAAAGTAAACTCGAGTGTGGGGTTTCCTTGACAAGCCATTGGAATGCAACTAATGTCGAAGATTAAGGGTTACTTCGACATCACTTGGATAACAAAATTTCATATTTTATCCATTATACATGGAATTAAATGAAAAACAATGATTTTGTACAATCAAATTGTCATCGTTATTAAGAAAACATTTTACATAAAAATATCAAGTACCTAGGGTATTATTATAGGCACTTAATCAGTCTTATAATTATTATTGAGATCAAAATCAACTTGAGTCACATTACAATCAACTTTAACAACATTATAATAAACTTGAGCAAGAAATTTAAACACATTTTAATGCGTTTCAAATACTATATTTTAACATCTAGAAAAAGCCCAAATAATTTCAGACAGATAGATGCAATAATTTTTTAGATATTTTGCTCTCCAACTTTGAAAATGTGCTTTCGAGAAAAAGGCGTTTAACATTTCGAACGACGCTCCGAGCCGACAGGCGTCAACATAACAGCCTATAAATCCGATTTGATCCGATCATACGAATTTTTCTGGAAACATTTATAAGACGAGTGTCAAAATAAATTGTCTTAAAAAAAGCGATTTTTCGACTTTTCCAACTAGAGATAACCGCTTAAATAATATTACTGTAAAATTCACTTTGTAATTAACTATTACAATGTCTGTAATATTCAATAAAATTAAATTGTATTGACTTTGTAACTGAATATTACAAAGTCTTTAATATTCAATTACAAAGTGAATATTATAGACTCAATTTAATAATTAAACGCTAAAAATAGCGTTTAATTTAATTAGTATTACAAATTTTCTTGTAATTGATAATAAGTATTACCAATTATCAATAAAATATTAATAATTGGTAATACTAATTAAATTCAAGGCTACTATTTTTATTATTATTACTACTGTGTATAAGGTCGCGTCCATTTATTTTTCTAGCCATTGATTGCTTACGTGTATCGAACTTTTTATTGCACCGCTCGAATTTTTGTCCCCCGTGTCTTCATTTTCTCATCATGTCCACAAAGCTGAGTGAATATAATAAATAAAATTTATTAATAAATATTCTACAAAATTTATTAATAAAAATAATAACACATTTATTAATTAATATTTATATTAATTAATACTTATATATTTGAAGGGATATTTATTAATTAATAAATATCCCTTTAATAAAATGAATATTTCGAGTCAAGGAAAAAAGGCGAAAATCGGGAAATGGCGATGAGAGATGGACCGCCTCGTGTACTTTCTCACCTGATACAGAAAAGTTGTCCGGATCTTGTTAGAGTTGAGCTGGCCTCGACTCGTAAGTTGTTCGAGCGAGAAAAAAACAATTAGTTGAATTATCAAAAGTTTATCAAGTGGAGAAAAACGGGAAGCAAGGAAATTGTTAGTCGGACCGGAGTATCTCGATAGGCAAATTATGTTTGACCCGGGATAGGAGATAGACCCCGTGACATCGTTTCTCTCTTCGATAACAATTAACAATTCGCTGCGGGGGCGTCCACGATCGTACCAACGCGAAACAGTCGTCTTGCGAGGACTCGTCTTTCATGAAATGATTTTTTCATTGAACCCGTCAAGTCGTCTGCGAAAAGAAAAAAAAACGAAACATCCACCCACGATATCTCACCGAGATCTACGGGTTCATTCGTTTCAACGACGCCTCCCTTCGAAAGCCAGCTTAGAAGTACTTTTTTAAGTGATTTTCGTGATTTTTTTTTCCAAGGAATAAATTGATAGAATTTATTCAAACTTTGGGAATATTTTATACATATTTTGAAACAAATATTTTATTTTTTTCGAAACATTTCCTCTGAAAATATGGCACATATAAACTACCGTTCATCGAAGGTCGCCATCAGACTTCGCTGTTTGTGTACACTGTGGAGGCGACAGTTTTTATCGGACATCGATACGGTTTAAAAATTACTTTAAGAACATGTTTTCCTTCTATATGAACCTAACTCTGATCAAAAAAGTTAAAAATTGCTTTTTTTAGAGGCGTTTAAACAAAAGGGTATAACTTTTGCCATTATTTTATAATACTTTTTGCTATAAAACATATACTTTAAACAATATTACCCCAAATTTAGGTTCATATGGAGCATAATTATATAAAGAAACTATATAAAGTTATATAATTATATAATATATATAAGCTATATAATTATATAAAGAAACTATATAAAGAAAAGCAATTAAATAAAATTACCTAATTATATAAAGAAACTATCACCTCATAAAATAATAGGTTGTCAATTTTTTGAGCTCGCGTGTAAACAACCTACAAAAGTCGTTTCGAGAAAAACGCGTTTGAAAAAAAAATGACCGAAAACAAAAAATTCAAGGCAGTAATGAATTATTAAGGGGCTATATATACCAGTGTGAACGCTGAAAATTTGAGTGACCTTCGGGAATTTTTTAGAAGAAAATGACTCAATTAAATATTTCGGAAAATTAAGGATATATTTGGCTATATTTGAACTATATTGCATAATTTTTTCATAGAATAATATTGAGATCCAAGCGACTTATGCGCTGCCTTCGGAGGCGCCAAAAAAAATCCTCCACTGCTGACATGATTCCGGCCGATTGAGTAGCTGAAACCGAAAAAGAAAAAAGTGTCGTTAGACTGGAAGGTATTTCTTGTACAATGACGGAGAATTTTCGAAAAATACCAAAATCTAACAAAATGGTGTAGTTATGAAAAAAGTCTGTTTTCTTGCCTAAAAAATGGTCGTTCTTTTCAATGCCAAATCGTCAATTTTCATCCAATCAAAAATATTCTACGTCATTGTGGAGTAAATATATTCAAGAGTACTCAGTTTAAATTTCAAGTCGATCCGATAATTGCTCGTTGAGCTACAATGTCAGCAAATTTGAAAAGTCTCGTTTCGAGAAAAACGCGTTTAAGGGGAGATATACACCTAGGAGCCGGAAAAAGGTCATTTTGTGAATTTTTTCAAGGAAAACTATTTGAAATTTCGGATTGGGGTTTTAATTATCTAAAAGTATATACATTCAAAAATATGTTTAATTTTCTTTATTTGAAAATATCAAAAATATACAAGGATATTGTATGAACCTTGGAGCGTCGTAAAAAAATCTGCGTATACAGTACCCACTGGCATTTCGTCAAAAATCATCTGCAAAAAAAACCAAAAAGCTTATTAAATTAGATACTATAATCTAGTACTTGTCATAGCCGATTTTGAAAATATCGATTTATGACAAAATGGCGGACGTTTGAACATAAATAGTGATTTTTGGGCCAAAAATTAGTTACTATTTTGCCTATAAAACAAAAACTAAGTAACGGAAAAAAAAATCCTATGACAAGTACTAGATAATGGTGTATAGAATAACCACAAAAAACCTCAAGGCAATCGGTTCATTGGTTTTCGAGAAATTTTGGGTACCGATTTAAAAAACGTGGTTTTGAGAAAAACGCGTTTGAAAATGTGGGAATGAATAAATCATGAAATTTGTCAACTTACATGGAATCATCGATACCAGGCCCGTAGTGTAGGTCTTCTACGGTCGACGGAATGTCCATAGCTTCTAAATCCTCGACCTCGACCATTTAGGTGTATATCTCCCCTTAAAGATTTAACTATCGATTTTTGCAAGATAAAATGATTAGAGATACGGCCTTGAAATTTTTACAGGATATTCTTGAAAATATAAACTGTCGAAAACGGCAAAAAAATCGATTTTTTTTAAGTGTCACGCTGGCATAACCCCTTAATACCCTCCTTAATACCCCCTTAATACCCCCTTAATACCCCTTTGGGAACACATGCTTGAATATTTTTACTAACAATTTATGGAATTAAAAAAACTATTTGTTTTCAGTTATCTAAGCTAATTTCCCGGCTTAATTCAATAATATTAAGTAACAAGGTAACGTTGCGAGGTCGATGTCTCCGATTTCGATAAAATTTGGCATGCTTGTAGAATGGGTAAAAATAGGCGACACGTATTTTTTTATATCGGCGGAAGCCGATTTTTAAGGGTTGAAAAGCACCCTTGAAAATTAGGGTGTTTTTCGTTTTTCGTCGATAACGTTTTAACGGTACGAGATATGAAAAAACTTCAAATTGCAACAATGTTTAGTTTTTCGTGTACTATACACTGGAGATGGGAACGATGCAGATAGCAACAAATTTCATATTTTTTATTGCTAAAATGCAATTTTTTCAACCGCATCTCCGAGAATTATTAATCGATTGGGAAGTAAATTTGCATACATGTAGAGAATGGAAAAGTGCGGATACGGATTTTTTCTTTTTCCGATAACTCACAATTAAGGGGTTGAAACCGCCCGTCGATTTTTTTGCCGAGAGCATCGTATAATCAGCTAGTCTTTTGGCATTTCGGTCTAAATTCACGTCAATATACGTTCGTGTTATGACGCAATTGCATATTTGTAACATTCCAGCCCCCCTCCCCAACGGTCCCCCTCTCGAAAGGCAAACATTCAAAGTTCTTACCGTGCGGCATGGACGAAAATTTGTAGAAATAAAAATGGGTTACAAAGAAAATACAATCAGTCAAAAGAGTCAATACACATTTTCTCGTTTTGGCGGAACGACACTTTTAAGGGGCCAACGCACCCTTAACAACTTCGTTCTTTCTATACCTCGTGAACGAGGCGAAATAAAAATAAAGTTCGAAAGGAAAAAATGTTGTATTCTTCGACTACTAGACGTTCATCATGATAATGATGAGTACAGCAATAAATGGCATGTTGTTTATTGCAATAATTCGTGAATTACTTGTGAAAAATCACTCTTCAGTTTTCCATTAATATGGGCAGAGGCAAGGATCGCAATCACGGACTGACTTCGTGCTTCAGGAAGCAACTGGATTACAATTGTATATTTACGAAGAAATTCTCCCCCGCCACGTACTGCCTTTGAAGATTACAAGACAATCGGAAACGTGTTCTCACGTCGTATGCTGACAAAAAAATTCGACCGAAAAAAATAGTAGGAGGGAATCACGAAACGGAATAAAAATAATAATCAACATTGATTACCGATTTTCGTAGACGAAGAAAAAAAATACGAGAAAACAATGCTTCGCTTCTAACCTCGAAGGAAAACGGCCCATACATACGTAAGCGTATGTGCACATGTATTAGCTAAGAATACAGGTCTATGGTACGACATTGTGCGAGTCAAATGCGTTTACAATCTAAACGATAAGATATACGAACCCGTGCAATTTCCTCCAGTGAATAGTGCAGTTACTGGTGCATATACTGTATAATCTCTGCGGGGTGCCTAATCACCGGCAAATATACTGTTACGTAGACTACCTGGGCACAGCTCCATTGTTAACAGTATACGATCCTGTGCAATCGCGGAGAAATCTTGTTGGCATATTAAATTTATTAGTTTGATAAATCGATATGTATACATAAATATACACATATATATGTATACCGATTCCGATAACGCTGACGGTCGAAATTCCGTCTTTTGTTTTTTGAGAACTGCAATAGTAAAAAAACAGAAGGGGAGGACGTAGAAAATAAAAGCGGAATTGCGATTTTGCTATCTAAACATTCGAAAAAGAATCACTTTTTTATACAGAGACAATTATACCTCAATTACGTTGTTAATTTTTTATATTTTTAAATTAAAATTTACCCAAAATAAATTCAATGTTTGCTTAATAACATACATTTTTCCAAATTATAAATGAATAATCTAGTATGCAAAAAAAAATCGGAAAAAAAAGCCTTTTTTCGTTATTTATTTTTCTCACATATATTATTATAGGAATTCATGAAAAATGTTGTTTTTTCCGAATTCCTTTTGCCTGAAAAATGTGCTTCGATGGCCGGATCGATAACTTGACAATGGATGGTCTGAAAAATAAAAATCGAAAAGTTTCATAAATAAATGTAGTTTTTTTCGAAAAGAAAATTCACCAAATGGGGGTTTTCAAAAAAAGTATAATTGTGGTGAAATGTTTACTTATATTCGGGGGCTCAAAAAATACTAAATAAAAAAAGGCTAGGTACAACGATAGCTACTGCAATTACGAAAATTTTTTTTTTTAATTTCAAATCGGACAATTATAGGTTGATCCCGCCAGGTCGAGGAACATTGTTTCGAGAAAAACGTGATTGAATGTTTTAGAATGCGTAAATCATTGGGCTACCTGCTCTCACTAAATCGACCGTAACTTACGGTCTGAATTTTTTTTCACATATTCTTGAATTTGTATACTTTGAGAAAATGCAAAAAAACGATTTTTTGACCCGTTACAGTAGTGTCCTGCCTTAATTAACTTACTATTGTTATTAATGAAAGAATATCAGTATGAATTACATATATATATATATATATATATATATATATATATATATATATTTTAGGGTGGCAAAAATTTGAGCTCTATTTTTTCCCTTTTTCTCACCATCCAATCGTCTTCTTTGAAGAAAAAAATAATTGTCGCGGAAGCTGCCAGCGGTCAAAAAATATCTGGAGGTCCGTTTAAGCCTCCCAAAAATGCAAATTTTCATTAAAAAATCGATTTTCTTTCGCCCCGTCTCACCCAGAAATGTCATGATTTATCATTTTTAAATGAATAACTTTAAATATTCAAAAATCCCTTTTTCTTTAGAAACAGGGTTTTCAAATTTACTTCTCACGCTTCTAGCCCAAAAATTGTAATCTTTGTTCTCATAAACAAAATTCTTTGAAGCTCTTGTCCGTAAAGAAAATTATAGGTCGTTTTATCAGGTCAGAAGTGTGAGGTAAATTTGAAAAAAAACTGTTTCTATAGAAAAAAAGGTTTAATTGTTTCGAAAATTTTACAAAGCGTCATATTTATGAGCGAGAAGGGTAAAGAAAAATTGCGAGAATTGGAAATTTTGAAGCTCTTGAGCGACCACTAAATATTCATTGGCCGGCCAGAGCTTTCGCGAGGTTCATATAAAAATTATAAAGCGTAAAATTCATAAGTGAGAAGTGGACGAGAAAAAAGACAAAAAAATCGATATTTTTATGAAAATTTGAATTTTTGGAAGGTTTGAGCGACCTCTAAATATTTGTTGACGGCTCGCAGCTTGCGCGACAATTTTTTTTTTTCTTTGACGAAGATAATTGGATGGTGAAAAAAAGGGAAAAAATAGCTCAAATTTGTGCCACCCTAATATATATATATATATATATATATATATATATATATATATATATATATATATATATATATAATTGCGAAAATTGGAAATATCGAAGCTCTTGAGTGACCACTAAATATTCATTGGCCGGCCAGAGATTTCGCGAGGTTAATATAAAAATTATGAAGAGTAAAATTCATAGGCGACAAGTGGACGAGAAAAAAAAACAAAAAAATCGATATTTCTATGAAAATTTGAATTTTTGGAAGGTTTGAGCGACCTTTAAATATTTGTTGACGGCTCGCAGCTTTCGCGACAACTTTTTTTTGTTCTTTGAAAAAGATAATTGGATGGTGAGAAAAAGGGAAGAAATAGCTCACATTTGTGGCACCCTAATATATACATACATCCATATATATATATATATATATATATGGTAAATATTTACAAGTGGGACCCCAACCTTAATCGGCTCCAAAATTTTTTTCACGTGTTCGGGGCTATTCTGCAGTATGAAAATATGTTTTGTATGATGGAGGAGGGGTATTTTATTAAGAAAAAAATTATTTCTTAATAAAATACCCCTAAATACACCAATTAACAAACAAACCCAAACAAACAAATCCACACACCCACCCGTTTCCTCCATACCTTTAAAAAAAGTTTTTAAAAAGGGTTTGGAGATTGAAATTGTCTTCCTCTGACTTAAAGATTATAAACAAAGTGACCTGAAATACATCGACTCGGTACAAAATTTCCAAAGCCCTTTTCTAGCTGGAGCCCCACTTGTAAATATTTACCATATATATATATATATATGTATATGTATATGTATGTATGTATATGTATATATATATACATGGATGTATGTATCTATGTCCCCGTCCATTTTGGTGATCAAGCATTGTATCTTGCGTTATCCTGACGCGAATGGTTGGTCGAGCAAGTTCCTCTTTGCCTTCCGGTCTCTCATCACTCTCTCGGACGACTCGCCTCGCAAGGTCACTGCTCCTGACGGAGATCTTCTTTCTCCTTCCAACTCTCACCATTGCCCTTATGCTTCCTCTCTCTCTCTCTCTCTCTCTCTCTCTCTCTTTCGTCCTCTCTCCCTCACGGAACATACACACACACGCACACACATTAGTCTGGACTGCACACTCGTTCGATGCACGTTGCCCTCGGAAGCGCAGCGATGGGCATGTGTAAGGTCTGTGAATAACCTCCATGGAGCTACGTCGGTTAACTTGTCGATGGAGAGCAGACGAAAAGACGGGATGGGGAAGTGCGATGGAGGGAGAGAGGGAGGTACGAGGCGATTGCAAAACTCAGTACCTGTATTTGTAGACTCTTTTCCAGCTGAACCTCCAGCTTTCGAGGCCTTTCGAGACTGCGTTGCCTGTCGTCAAGCCGGAGAAGTGGTATTCCAATGACACCATAACGTTTCAGACGCAATTTGGCGGAGCATGTGAGACTGTTCTATTTTAAGCGAAAGGATCATTCTGAACAAGAGTCTGATCAGGTCTGATCCATTTCCAGGGTGCCCAGCCAGCTCCTTTATGAAGATCCACGTGCACTTGCCATTGGCCCACGTAAGGCGAATCAAAGTGGCCAAGGTTGATCTCATCTTGGATAGCTCGCTAGAAGCGACTTCTCACATGAGCTAATAACTATTATTATATTTCCGGTGCAGATCTAAATGCGTTGATCTGAGATGAAAGCACGTTTGGCAAGGACCCGAATAAGTTTTCGTCCAATTTTCCGTTCCAAGTGTTCCGCCGTATACTCGTGCCGTGAGCAAATGAGAAAATTCCTCAAAGATCTCGACGTTTGATGATGAGATAAAAAGATGGAGACCATGGTGCCAATCTTGCCGTAAACACGAAAAAAAGGCACGCGCCAAAGCACTCTCGCAATTCCCACTTCGTTTTCGATTCTGGTGAAACCCTATTCATGATTCCGTTGCCTTCTGTTCTGTCTCGCTGGATATGATCAAGGGCCGAGCACGAGGGAGAGGTGGATTTTTTGTTCCATCCTTCTTTCCGTTTCTAGTGTTTGCATTCCATTGGCGCAACGACTGCTGGGCCATGAGGGAGGCGAAGTACGGGGACAATATATGTGTGGGAGTAGCCGAAGTGTATATGGAGCTACGGCAAATTTGGTAGGGAAATCCCCTCGGTAATCAGTGGCAAAATTCAAATAGGATCTCTTTAGGGTACCTCTGCTTCACAGAAATGTTCCTGCTGGCTGTAACGCGTCAGGCAGACTCTGATTGCTTCGAGTGTATTATCGTACTTTCCTATGGAACATACGACTGCCACAGTTGAAGCCAGATTCCACGGTTTCAAAGATTAGCCTTTTTGTTTCTACACCCTTTTTTCCGTCATTTCCTAAAACCCAAACGACCTTTTTGCCTAATTGGTTCCTCGCATTAGCCGCAACCGATCAACGATGAGCTGGCCAAGTGGCTGGAGTCCATGATAAGCGACGACCAGATTCTCGACGTCATTCCAGTGTAACCGAAAAGATCCAGGAACCTACCACGTACCTCCTCGTGATCACTGCTCCTCATGCGGAAGCGGCGTAATTGAAGACCAGAGGTCCTTCCGCAGATGGAGGGACTTGGTCGAGTCCAGCGGAGAGTTTAACTGCCAACGTTCGATGTTAAAGTTTAACGTAGCGTAACAGATTCCCACCAGCGAGCCGAACTACCAGCCAACTTCCTCCATCTAGGCTTCCTTGCACATACACGAATGGGGGATTGTCCTCTCCCACAACATATCTATCCATCGTGCACGCGTACAGCCTATCACTGCACACGGGAATTACCGGTTACGACTATTGGAATCCTTCGCCCGAGGTACCTACGTGTGGCTCTTGACCCCCAACCTGCCAGCCTCTTCATCTCCACCGAAGGATAATGTCTGTTGTAACGTGCACCAGAATCACTACCGAGCAAGTCACTTCATACGACCGTCGATCGCGACTGCGTACGCTCTTCCCTGAAGTTGCAGCGAAGAACCAATCCGTGCGGATCATCAACGAGCATTATGAACCCTCTATACGGGATGCCTCATACTCCAGAATACTTCGACCCGCAGAGTTCCTCAGCGATTCACCGGAATTGCTGAAATAAGGTTTCCAACAAAAGTTCACAAACTTCAAAAAACCGCATACACCCCAAAGTAGGGATGTCGGACGGGCCGAAAAATATCGATATATCTAAAAAAATATATCCATATATCGATATATCGGTAAGATTTTGTAACAATACTAGCTAAACCTAGTCCGTTTTATAAAACAGATTGCCTTATCTCTGCCTAGTTCAATACCAATAAACATCAAACGACGGATGACATCGTTTCAGGCAATCATGATAGTGATTTAAAGTTTTATATAAATAATATCCAGTTTTTTTTAACACTTCCATACCACACTGGACATGACTGCGCAAAACAAAACACTTGTTACTTGTGGATTCTGCAATCACGATTGACGAGTTGTGCTTGCGTTGCGTTGAATCAAAGAACATATGTTATACGGGAGAACAGTTCCCCTGTTGATAGTTGGCACAGAAAATGTAGTGTATAATTTCGCCGGTAGATTGCGCGGCGACGTACCGGTGTGCCACACACAATCAAAGAACATATATTCTTTGGATGATGCATGCACATTGATACAGGCAGCGCTTTAGGTGGCTGGGGTGATAACTAAGCATCACCCGAAGATGTCAGCATCATGACAGCGCTCCCATAAGTCCGGTACTTAGTGTACTTCTATGTAATGTGTGTTCTTTGGTTGAATCGTTGATGTGTGATTGAGGCACAGATTATATAGATGATGTCCAAGTTTGAGGTTAGTTTTTTTATGTCAGGCACAAAGTAATTTTTTAACACGGATAAAGTCACGTACTCACAAATTACTGTGCCACCAATGCCACCAACTTGTCTGTCCAGTTGGCAGCATCGCTAGTGGAAAGTTTATATACATAAACGGGTCGGAGCGGCCTTAATTCCAATTTTGTCCACTTGAACAGATAAGTTGGTGGCAGTATAGTCAGTGGCCACAACGGGGTCGGTGTTGCTATTGGAAACAATATCGTTTTTTATACGTTTTCGATACTTGATATTTTATATCGATATATCGATATATCGAAATACAATATATCGCCTGATAATATCGATACATCGAACAAAAACTATCGATAAATCGATACATCGATATTTTTTGCCAATCCTACCCCAAAGCGAGTTGGGGGTGGAGGGGCTACTCTGCCTTGTGGAAAAGCGACCTGCAAGGGTAAAAATTCATGGGAAAATAATTCCCCGCCCCAATCCTCGGTTGAGTTGTCTAAGGGAAGCGGAGTAAAAACGCTTTAGCGATCCCCGGTATTTTATCCGTCTCACAAGCGGATGGAAATTCCGCACGGTTGATGGTACGTGTAACGAGTTTATTTCCCAGAGTTTGGCAACAAATAACGAGTAGACGAGCTCGCGTACACGTATATGAAAAGAGGCAAAACACCAGAATGTGTAGTTGTTTGGCCGCGTTTGGTTTGCGCGAAACAAGAGTGATTGGGGGGGGGGGGGAGAGGCAAAGGAGGGTGCTCGGTATACCATCGTATGCGAACACAATAGGGGCCAAACGGGCAAGAGCGAACCTGGCCCTGGATATAAACCTGAAAACACCCAGCGGGGGTTGGCAACAATGAAGAGCATCGAACGAACGAACAACGGCCTATATACCCTCGGTTGTTTCCCGATGCTGATAGTGAACACGGTAATACCTTGATCCCACAAAGGGAACCGAAACGGTGGGCACACAATGCTTTCCCTCCCAATTATACTTGCGTCCTCCCTCTCCCTCTCTCTCAACGTCTATCACTTTTCACCCTCGTCCACCCTTCTTTTCGTACATCACCCCTCAAGAGAGCACGGACAACCCAAGTTCGTCCATTTGCGTTCTGGACCTCGAGCCTTCCTTTCTCTCTTGCTCCTCCCCATCTCTCTCCATCTCGTCAACGACCTTCACCGGATGAGCCGCTCTGCAGTGGAGGAAAAAAAACCACCGATGGAATAGCAGTGGTCTCTTCACTATGCGCTATCGGTGCTGATCGATCAGAGAGTCTCGTCGCCATGAGTCTCAGTGCCGAAGATAAATTCGTTAAGTTTTGCCTCCGGAAGCCTTTATACCGCGCTGAGGGGATAATACAGGCGAACAGTGCACGCAAAACCAGGCGTTACCCTCGTCTTGATCGATGACGCAAACTCTCGGGTTTTCAGAATTATGGAATTACCCGCTTGCCAAGCTTCTTCGATGATGAGGGTGGTTTTCGAGCCCCGAAGGCCAAAAGTGTACGCGTCAATGGCGACAGTGCGGGAGGGCTGCTATAGACTCTCGCTTAGGGTTACAGCCTCGGATGGACAGCTTGACTAATACGTTTCAGAGACACACCCCGCGACCCATCCCTCGCGCGGTCCGGGTACACGCTAAGAGTCAAAAGAGACTCTAATGGAACTAAACACCCCCTGGTATATGGTGCAAGGGGAGCAAGACACTAAGAACGATGATAACGCACGAGGGATGGGGCAGCAGGAGGAGGGCCACCCTTGCAGATTAGGGCTTCTTCGTGGAGACTTCCACGAAGTTCTTGCCTCCATAGCCTTGAAAATATAATCACCCCTTGTGCCCTGGCGTTTGGAGTCAACTGTTGTATGTGGTCGCTGCCTCGTTACACCATGATTCAGTCTTCCTTGTTTAGCTCGAAGGACTAGGATCAATCAATGAACAAATCGCAAAAATCGCATTTGATAAACCGGTTTGGAACCTTACCTAATGAGACCAATGGATCGGAATGGACATGAATATGGACATGAATATGAACAATCCATTCGACATAACATCACCACATGCGTCTGAAACGCCGTATAACAGAATCGACGAAGGGAAACGGCAACCGACGGCCACTTGGGCGTATTGCAGTCTGATTGCGAGAGTTTAACAACTCCCTCGTTAACCGTTCGATTCATCATTTCGCTTGAAAACCCTTGACGGACGATTAGGGAGGGTTCCGTACGGGAAGGACTCGTAGGCACTTTGCCTCTATCGGCTAATGCCGGAGGACCGCGAACTCTTTTGAGATAACGTATCAGCAGTCCGATTCCCCCAACCCTATACAAAATCCTTCCAGACCACACGCGTGTCTGGTCGAGGCTCCCCTTTCGAAAGGTTTCTCTCTTTCATGCATATCCGCTTCTTCTTTTTCTTTTCATTTTCCCAAACGACAAGGGTTTCCCGCATATTCAATCGCATTCCGTTTCACGGGATTTCGAAGCAGCATATTGGACACTGGCATACTCGACGCGAAAGACGAGACGGGGGTTCGAAAGAACGAGTCCCCTCAACCGTTTGCAGATCGCTGACTGGCACTGATAATAAATCCACCGTGTGCCGCACATCCCCGCTTCACTGCCTATCTCTTTCTCCGCCTTCTCCAGTGCGGGGAGCAGCGAGTCCCTCGGCAATGCAGCCTCAAAGCTTGACAGCTTCCTGCGAATAGATGCGACAATAGTTCCTGACTTGCGTGGATCTTACTGAGGGAGCATCCGCCTGGAAGCAGGCTATTCAAGTAGCCCAATATCCCAGCTTCCCAGTCCTGCATTTGCCAATAGGCCGTATAGGCAGTTGCCTAGGGATGGCAGACTTTAGGGGCCGGTGGATTTTAGATGCACCTAAACAGGCCTAGGTAAATACAAGTGATTAAGATACCAGGATAAAAATATTTTATTCAAAATAATCTTAATTGCTATTTAGAACTTTTTTCCACCTCTCCGGCAGTTTATGCATGCCATGCCAAAAAAACAGTTCTTCTTTTGAAGCGAACCAGTTGTCATGCCAGTTGTCATGCCATTTTCATACGAATTGAAGCGTTGTCTAGCGAAAGCGTGTCCCATTGATGCGAATAGATGATAATCGGACGGAGCCAAGTCTGGAGAAGAAGCCGCATGCGCTAGTATTTCCCAACTGAACGCTTCGATCGTTTCCCTGACGCGTTTTGCTGTGTGCGATGGAGCATTGTCATGGAGCAAAGTGACTTTGTGTTGCCTTTTTCCACATTCCGGTCTTTCAAAGGAATGGAGCTTTCTGCGTCACATTCAATTGATCCGTGAGTTCTTGTTGACTTTGAGTATCATCTTCATCCAATAAGGCTTGCAATTCGTTGTCTGTGAACTTTTTCGGTGGTTTCCCACGTCAAAATCACCACTTTTGAATTTGTTGAACCACTCGAAAAACTGTGTTTTACCAAGAGCATGTTCACCGTAAGCTTCGACAAGCATTCGATGCGATTCTGCAGCAGTTTTCTTCAAATGATAACAGAAAACCAATGCTGTCCGCAAATGGTAGTTCGTAGGCACATGACTCGACATGTTTAAAGTTATAGAAAAATATGCCGGTGTAGGGAACTTGGGGTGTTGTGTGTTGAAAATCTTCGTCAGCTGTTAGAGGGAGATGATTGCGCTGCAGAAGCGGTCTTACGGTCCCTAAACTCATGGCTAGCACTATCTATAGGGAAATTCCGGTTTCATACTTCTACACCTGATACGAGGGACGTCACAAAGTCAAGTGGCCTATACTTAAGAAAAGTATAAATCCGCCACTGCATCTTCACTCTCATTTGCAGCATCAGCAACGGGCAATTGATGTCAACTTCTAAAGCAAGGCAAAATAGCAGCCATACCATTACGAAGTTCTCCAGACTGGGCGGACTGGTGCGAGCCATTGTGCAGAGGGAAGTTTTCTTCGTGCGTAGACCACACAGATGCTGAACTCCCACGAGGGAATCTCCACATTGGACGGGACTCTTTCGTCGATTACGTGTGAATGAGGGACTAGAAAAGCACGCGCTGATCTATAAGACACCAGTGAGGAAAAGAGGCATATCCCCCCCAAACTGGCTCTTCACGCGGTGCGTTTGAGGGAACTTTGATATCCCTTATAGCGGGCCGGACGATAGAAGGGTTCGGTATTCTCGCTTCCTTACCTCTCAGTCCTCACACTCCGGGTAGTTGGATACACAAGGGGGCAACGAAGGAAAGCAAAGCAAGGTAGAAGGTAGAAAGGGTACGTAGGGAGGGTGCGGAAAGTTTTCAAGCTTCGAAGGCACCTGTCTGTCGTCACTGCACCAACCTACCTACCCCTGAACTTTCTCCTTCTCTCGACTCGCGAGAACAAGCTTGAAGAACTGAAGGAGTTTTCTCTCAGGGGCTGTCTCACCCCGATAGAAGCTCTTCATTTCTATTAGCTTCTCTTGCTTCTCTTTCCCTCCCTACCCTCTCTCACTCTCTCTCTGTCTCTCACCCTACCTCATACCATCCCTTAGCTACTCGCTTGCCGTGGCGCGAGTCTCTTTCATCCGTTCGTTCGTCAAGCTCCCTCGCATTGTTCTTCGGCATCGCACGGTGCTCCCTACGACGCCACCGTCCGCAACCCTGGCGTACAACCCTTAAAGCTGCACCATCCGAGTCTCCCAGCCGGTGGAAGCTGGCTCCATCCATCCGAGGGCGAGAAAGCAGAAATAAAGAATACCAAGAACGTCGCCACACCGTCCTGATGAGATTCTACGACGTTCCACGTGGGGCTCCTGAATTTGAGTAGCACGTCTGGAGGGATGAAAGAAGTCGCTGGGGGGAGAGGAGAGCTCTTCCGGGGAATCCCGACGCTCCCGTTATCGATAAGAATTATATTTCGACGGGGAAAGAATGTGACATCTCCCGAGGGGGAAGTGGACAAATATTGGATGAATTAATGGCCACTGTTTTTCGGGAATTACTCTTACTCCCTTTTCCCAGCATCTAGACATGGACGAGGCCGTTGAGAAAGAAAGAAACCGAAACAAGCCCATGTTCTTTATCAACATTTGTTCATTGTATTTTGATCTCGTTTATTATTAATAAATAAATAAGATTGATAGATAAATGGTAAATTTTTATATATTATTTATAAACTCTGTTTTTTATTCTATGATTATTAATAAAAAAATAATATTATTTAAAAACATAATAAATAGTAAATAATAGTGTAATTCCATTTCCTTTTTTACCCTTGTCGTCATCAATAAATGAATAATAATGATAAAAATATAATAAACATTAATTTCACATTATAACTTTTTAAAATCGAATTTTTTCAGACAAATTTTTCAAAAATCAAAATCAAATTTTGTCAAAGTTTAAAAATCTTTTTTACTTGATGAAAATCAATGAGTATGAATAATATATTATACATTTTTTTTCATCTTGCCATCGTCTAACAAAACTGACCGTAAATAAACGAGCCGGAAAAAGAGGCTATTTGTGATACGTAAATTTTTACATACAGCAAATATAGCTACAAAATATTTATTTTGGCTCGTGGTGGAGCAAGAAGAAAAAAAAAACAATATGCGGTATGCTGATGCACGCGCATTTTTTTTGGCGAGTCTCCAAAGCCCCAGACGCAATTTTTTCTCGTACACTTTCTAGACGAGAAGAGGCTAGAAAAGTCTCGGAAATATTTCGGCTTCGGGGACGCCTGAATTATTCCACCACGTGCCATTATACTCTGTCATATTAACCGCACACCATAACGGTTCGTACGAAGAGACGAAAGAGTAAGAAAAAAATACTTTTTATAGGAGCAAACGAAAAATGGCCATTGCCCGAATAAAAAATAATTTCGCAAAGAAACAGTATTGTTTCTTTTAACTGAACAAACATCGATG
Organism: Ophion obscuratus; assembly: GCA_964007375.1. Taxonomy (NCBI): domain Eukaryota; kingdom Metazoa; phylum Arthropoda; class Insecta; order Hymenoptera; family Ichneumonidae; genus Ophion; species Ophion obscuratus. The sequence goes on along the minus strand of OZ023312.1, from coordinate 81,231,243 downwards.
GCAATAATAAAAATACTGTTTCAAAGTATTTAATCGATTGGTACCGCTGTATATAAATATATATAATATTAGAGTTCTCCAAAATACAATAGTGTATCATATACTTTAAAAATATACTTTATTGCATCATATACTTTAATGTATCATATACTTTAAAAATATACTTTAATAATATACTTTTAAAAATATATTATTAATTAACCACGTGGATAATGAACTGTTTGTTTTCCAACCTTAACAACAATGATCAAAAGAGCCCATTAAGGGCGGGGTAAAGTATTGAAATTTATTTTTTTCATTTTTTTTCAATTTTTTAAATGAATGCATAATATATCAAGAATATTGTGTTAAAATTTCAAGTCGATCGGAGTAAAATTGACGAAGTTATGAGTATTTGAGCGTCTATTGCTCCATGCCGTTCTCTTCTCTTCTGCGTTTTTCAAACCGTTTTTCTGAGACTTGTCATATTTGAAGTCCGTGTGCACGATAGCTCAAAATCTACTGGACCAATCGCTTTGAAATTTTGCACAGTACTTCTTCACATAATTTACCAGGTATTGTCGAAAGCTTTTTTGTTTTTTTAAATAATTACTAATTTTTCAACAACAAGTTAGCCGATTTTTTTTAGCAAAAATCGGATTTTTGGCTCCCAAGTGCTACGAAAAATCGAAAAATCGAAAAAAAAAATCCTCCCGTCATTACCTCGAGAAGCATCTCCTTTAACAAATGCATTTTTATTTTTTTGTTTCAAATGATTCTGTTGCGAGTTATGGTGCACACCGCAAACCAACTTTTTTTCGAGGCGCCTCCGGGGTTTAATTTTCACTCGCTCAATTTTGAATATTTTGCAATGCAAATTTAGGAGAATGTTGTTCAAATGTTACTTTATTATATGTACATTTTTCAATAAACGAACACTATTCGTGACGCCAAAAAAAAATCTTAAAAACATGCCTTTTTTCGCCGAATTAACTTTACCCCGCCGTTAAAGCCAAATACCACAATAAACATCTGAAGAGCTGAAGATAAATAAATTAGATGCTGTTTATTTGTACAAAGGCAAACAAGAGAAAAGGGAACGATAGAAATGGGAAATACGCGACTAGAGTCAGATCGGAATAACCAAGAGGGACGTAAATTAAAATGTCTCGTAGGGTGGAGGAACTTTCATACTCCTGCCCTTTCTCCCTCTCTCTCTCTCTCTCTCTTCACTCTTCCTCTCGCGTCGTAATCTTTACTTCCCTCATTCCGCGAACCCTTCGTCGACGTCGACGTCGTTGTCGCCGTCTCGTCCCTCACTCAATACGTACGAGACATATCCTGTAACTGCGACCAACGATCCTGACCACTTTTGTTATTGTATATTTTTTTCAGTGCATTAATTTTTTCCGCATTTCTCAAATCAAAAATAATATCGAAAATTCGTCCGGTAACTATTCCTGCTCCTCATAGACAAGTTGAGATCAATGACTTCGATTATGTGTATTAAGGGGCTATACCAGTGTGAACGCTGAAAATTTGGGTGATTTTCAAGATTTTTTTTAAAGAAAAGTACTCAGTTAAATGTTTCGGAAAATTAAGAATATACTTGGCTATATTTGACTTATATTACATAATTTTTTCATAGAAAAATATTGAGATCCAAGCGACTTATGGGCTGCCTCCGGAGGCGCCAAAAAAAAAAAGTTCCTGCACTGCTGACATGATTCCGGCCGATTGAGTAGCTGAAACCGAAAAAAGAAAAAATGTCGTTAAACCGGAAGGTATTTCCTGTACAATGACGTAGGATTTTCGAAAAATATCAAAATCTAACAAAATGGCGTAGTGATGAAAGTCTGTTTTCTTGCCTATAAAATGATCGTTTTTTTCAATGCCAAATCGTCAATTTTCATCCAATCAAAAATATCCTACGTCATTGGAGAGTAAATATATTCAAGAGTACTCAGTTCAAATTTCAAGTCAATCGGATAATTGCTCTTTGAGTTACAATGTCAGCAAATTTGAAAAATCTCATTTTATATTCTCGAAAGTATAAACTGCCGAAAAAAGCAAAAAAATCGATTTTTTGAAAGTGTCACACTGGTATAGCCCCTTAACCAATCGGTCTTAAATTTGTACTGCATATTCAGAATATGTATGACTATCGCCCGGACTAGAATTATTAAAAAATATTAACTTTAACCTACACTTTTATCCGAATTACGACGAAAAAAAACGTGTTTTTCGAAGACCTGTGCAAAAAATGCAGCCATTTTGTTATTTTGGAATATAAAATAATAATTCTAGTTCGGGCGATAGCGACACTCATACAGCTTAAGAAACTTTTTGAATTTTTTACAACATACTTTTTTCATGCCATTACACAATCATAAATTAAATATTATTCATGCAATATTGTATAGAATTTATGTTATATACGTTCATAATTTTCTTCGTACCAACTTCGTACATCGGTACCAACTTTAAACGAAAAAGTTGGTACCGATACATGCAACAGTTTAAAAAAAAAATCTTAAAAATACCTTTTTTTAGCCGCCACCCAGCTGCCCCTTAAAGATTCAAAGGAAAAAAATCTCCATTATTTCAACCCACGAACTTCAGTATTTCTTATCGTTATTTATTTATCAGCAATTATTAGAGCCACATCGAGTACGTAATGGTCACCATCGAAGAGACGGACCTTTAAAATGTTTTAGGGGAAATGCGTTCTTCCTCTCGTGATAGAGAACGTTCAATTGATTTGTCAAACCGCAGGAAGCCTTCTATGCAAATTGCCTCACTGCGGGGCGTTATTTCGATCGTACAGAGTTGTACCGTATATGCATTGATGCACGTATATATACATAGATACGTACACACATATACATATAGCTACATATTGAATATGTATCTTGATACATAGATCAACCGGAGGGTTGTTTCGCTGCAGGGGGCTGGCCTTCTGCTGATCCTAGAATCCCGGATATGACGTTTGACTGGACGGCAAGCTTTTTACCCCCAAATAATATTCACCCTCTTATCATTGCAGCCGTTATTATTATTAGCATCATCATCAACATCGTTTTTATAGTATTTATGATTAATAACAGCAATAACTATAATAATAATATAATACAATATAATTTAATATAATATAATAATATAATAATAATATAATAATTTATGATTAATAACAGCAACAACTATAATAAAACAATGACAATATTGTATAAGAATAATTATAATAATAATAAAATTTATTAATTTCATTATATATTTATAATAATTTATATAATAATAAATTATTATAAATATAATAATTTATTATTATATTTATTAATTTTATTATTATTTATATAAAAGGTATTAAATTAATAATAATTATAAAAATAATATAATATAATAATATAATAATTTATGATTTATAACAGCAACAATTATAATGAAACAATGACAATATTTTTATGTTACTCATTCGGCATTACAACCCTGATTATTTGCTTCTTTGTTACTATATAAATATACAAGGTGAGTCACGAGGAACAGAACACCTGTATATCTCCGTTGGATTTGAAAATACGAAGTATGCACATATCGGAATTTGAATGGTTTGGAAGGACGCACATGGCTATCATGATATTTTTTTTTTCTTTCATTTCCTTCGTTTTTTTCTAGGTCATCAGTTTTTTTTCAATAGAATGGCATATTTTTTCCCCTTGCACATTCAACGAATTCAACCATGTATGACCTTCAAATTCAGTATGACCTTCAAATGACCTTCAACTTAGAAATATTGAATCAATAATAATGCAACGGGTAAGAGTTTTTTTCTTTATTTCTGTTACGCTAAATGATTCCTGTGAGCTGGGTTACATTCACATGTATCACAATAACGCAGCAACACAATAACAGAGTAACAGATTCGGTGATGGCAGGTTCAGCTACTTATTACTCTGTATCAAGGTTGCAAATAGTGTATTACTTTTTGTAACGCATTTGCGTTTTCATTACTCATTATTTTACATTTCGCAATGAAAAAAATGCACTATCCATTATATTACGTTCAGTAATGTAGCAAATTTCCATTACTCGTTACATTGGAATATGTAATGTTAAAAATGTCCGTTCCTCATTGAATTACTTTTTGCAATGTGAAATATTTTCATTACCCGTTACAATGTAATGGGTAATGGAAATTTTTTACATTGCAAAGTGCAATGTAATGGGTAATGGAAATTTCTTACATTACAAAGTCCAATGTAATGAATAATGGAAATATTTCACATTACAAAATGTAATGTAATGAGTGATGGATTTTTTTTATATTACAAAATGTAATGTAATGAGCAATAGAAGTTTTTTACATTAAAAAATATAAGGTAATGAGTAATGGAATTTTTCACATTACTTATGCAATGCAATGTAAACAATCTCCATTACTCATTACAATGTAATACTCATTACAAGTAATGAGTATTACTCATGAGGTAATGAGTTTTTCACATTACAAATTACGAATTACGAAATTACGAATCACATTACGAATTTCTTACATTACAAAGTCCAATGTAATGAGTAATGGAAATATTTCACATTACAAAATGTAATGTAATGAGCAATAGAAGTTTTTTACATTAAAAAATATGAGGTAATGAGTAATGGAATTTTTCACATTACTTATGCAATGCAATGTAAACAATCTCCATTACTCATTACAATGTATTACTCATTACAAGTGAATTATTATTCGTTCAGCGGTTTTTGCAATGGGTCGATTTGACCCGATGGGAAACGAATAATAATCCATATTACCTTGTAATGAGTAATGGAGATTTTTTACATTACATTAGTAATGTGAACAAATTCCATTGCTCATTAGATTAAATTCTGTAATGTAAAAAAATTCCATTACCCATTATATCGGACTTTGTGATGTAAAAAATGTCTATTGCCCATTACAATGTAATGTGTAATGACATTTTTTGTCATTACACATTACATTGCGTTTTGTAATGAAAATGTTTCACATTACGAAATGTAATGTAACGAGTAATGAAATTTTTTCATTACAAATTGCAATGTAATGAGTTTTGGAAATTTTCTACATTACAAGATCCAATGTAATGAGTAACGGAAATTGTTTACATTAGAAAATATAACGCAATGAGTAACGGAATTTTTTCACATTACTGAACTTTTTACATTACTGAATTACTTACATTACATTACTGAGTAATGAAAAATGCATTAATTTTTCATTACAAATTTCGCAACCCTGCTCTGAATACCTTCTTGCTGTCAGATTTCTGAAGTTTCTAAAATGTTTAATCTATCAGATTATCAATGAACGTTTCACAATGTGTTACTTGAAGGAAGAAAAGGTCGACTTGGTTTTAATTTATGGAAAAAGTCTACAGTATTTATTCAACATTTCTGGGTTGAAGGTCATTCGAAAGTCATACTATGTAACATAATTGAATTCGTTGGAATGCCGGCTACAATGTGCAAAGGGAAAAAGTATGCCATTCCATTTGAAAAAAAACTTCGATGACCTTGGACAAACCGAAAAAATTTAATTGAAAAAAATATATATTATGATAGCCATGTACGTCCTTCCAAACCATTCAAGTTCCGATACGTAAATACTTCGAATTTTCAAATCCAACAGAGATTCTCAGGTGTTCTCTTTCTCGTTACTCACCCTGTATATATTTCTTCATACACGTTAAAAACATAACATACCTTAAGGGGTTAGGCCACAGTAACTGGTATAAAATCTATGCGAATTTAACAATTTTTTCGTATGAAAAAGTGATTCACTCATAAAATAAATTACACATCTAGTTAGTATGAATATCAAGCTATTAGAAAATGTTTGTTTGCGATGTCCAAAACGGCCGACTACTCGAAACTTCTCGAAACAGCTTTTTCCAATTGGCGTGACAAATAACTTCAACAATTTTTCCTCGATTTACTTCAAATTCAAAAGTTATGTTCCTAATTAAATTTCGCAGAGAAGTACGTACGGAATTTCTGATTAATCGAACACATTTCATTTTATGAGCAGTGATGTCGAAATTTTTCACTGAAAATTCATTTCTTTGAGCGTTATACACCTAGATGGTCGAAAAAATCGTTTTAGAAGGTATGAACATTCCGTCGACCGTAGAAGACCTACACTATGAACCTGGTATCGACAATTCCATGTAAGTTAAAAAATGTCATGCTTTATTCATTCCCAAATTTTCAACGCGTTTTTCTCAAAACCACGTTTTTCAAATCGCTACCCAAAATTTCTCGAAAACCAATGAACCGATTGCCTTGAGGTTTTTTGTGGTTATTCTATACGCCATTATCTAGTACTTGTCATAGGATTTCTTTTCCGTTACTTAGTTTTTATTTTATAGGCACAATAATAACTAATTTTTGGCCCAAAAATCACTATTTTTGTTCAAACGTCCGCCATTTTGTCATACATCGATATTTTCAAAATCGGCTATGACAAGTACTAGATTATAGTATCTAATTGCATAATCTTCTTGATTTTTCTTTCAGATGATTTTTGAATAAACGCCAGTGGGTACCGTATACGCAGTTTTTTTTACGACGCTCCAAGGATCATACAATATCCTGGTATATTTTTGATATCTTTAAATAAAGAAAATTAAACATATTTTTGAATGTATATACTTTTAGATAATTTAAACCCCAATCTGAAATTTCAAATAGTTTTCCTTGAAAAAAATCACAAAAATGACCTTTTTTCCGGCTCCTAGGTGTATATCTCCCCTTAAGTTCAAACACCTACAATTTTTTAATAAAACAATATTTTTAAATTCCCTACATACATCTTTAGGTATTCTAATGTAGATTGGCGAGAATTTTTGTTTTTTGTTCGAGGTAAAAAATTGTGGATGTTAAATGTCACGTCGCGAAGCGCAAAAAAAAGATAAAAGAAAATATTAATAGTCGGCCATTTTGTACATCGAAAAAAATATATATATTTTCTAACAACTTGACATTCATACAAAATGGACGTGTAATTCATTTTATGAGTAAATCACTTTTTCATACGAAAAAAAATTCTAAATTCGCACATGCCCGTGCAGAAATTTTGACAGGGATACGGCTGGATTCTGACTTGTATCCCGGGCTCCCAGTCGGGATCTAGTCCGATATCGGATCAGATTCGAAGACTAAATGTAAGATCCGTAAACTGGATTCCATTAGGGATCCAGAACCGGATCCTTTAATGACTCTAAATAGATTCCCCATGGAATCATTGAGGAATCTGGGAAGGATCACGGGTGAATACAGGCTGAAATAAAATGTCAAAAATGGAATTATGACATGTTAAATTTATTATAAAAATAAATAACATTTATAAAGTTTTGGTGCATTAAACTATCGATAAAAAAAAATTTGCCCAAAGATTCAAATGACAGATCGCGCTCGTCGCGAGATTTTGATGTGAATTAAAAAAAATTCACATCAAAATCTGCGAATGCAAATGTATTGACAAGAAATTATAAATACAAAAAATTTCACAAAATTAGTTGTGAATTTTTTCGTATTTAAGACAAATTAAAATCAAATTCAAAATGATTAGATTAAAATTTGCGCCAAAAGTGAGTTCGAACGTATTTTGAGAGAAAACATTGCCTCGAGGCAAAGAAATTTTTGCACATAACTTTTTGTGCGAACATTTCTTTGCCTCAACACAATGTTTTCTCTCAAAATACGTTTACACTTGTGGTGTAAATTTTAATATAAATGTCGTGAATTCGATTTTTATTTCCTTCAACTTGAGGAAATTCACAACTCATTTTGTGATTTTTTTCATATTTATAATGTAATATTTGAAACTCACAACTTTTTTCGCAAAAATTTCTTTGCCTCGACGAAATGTTTTCTCTCGAAATACGTAAGAACTCACGGTTGGTGTAAATTTTAATTTAATCATTGTGAATTTGATTTTAATTTGTCTTAAATACATGTTTATACCCACCGACATGTCGGTGGGTATAAACAGAGACTTATTCCCCAAAACCGGTATCCCGGTTAGAATCCAACTTGCATCAGTATCGGAATATGTACGACGACGATGGCACAATTTTGAAAATTTTGGCATCACGTGTATTTTCGGTATTACTATGTAATTCCTATCTATAGATAGGAATTTTATAGATAGGAATCTATAGACAGAAATTCCTATCTATAGATAGGAATTCCATAGTAATACAGAAAATACACGTGACGCCAAAATTTTCAAAATGATGCCATCGTCGTCGTACATATGCCGATACTGATGCAAGTTGGATTCTAACCGGGATACCGGTTTTGGGGAATCCATGACAAATCCTGATCGGGATTTGATCGAACATAGGGTATCCCGGTCAAAATTTCTGCACGGGTGATTTAAAAGCGCCCTCTTTGCCGCAATATCACAAATAAGTATGACAAATTATTACAAAAATAACGATAACATTTTTTTGCTGGGAATTATCGAAATGGATAAATTTTGTTTGTAATGATTTTCTCGCAATTCTCGGTTCGCGATAGGGATGTACAGACGTGTGGGCGCGCGGTCGAAATATATTGCAGTGATTTCCGGGCTTTGGGACGGAACTTCCGGCGCTCGGCTCCCGTCGCGACACGGCGGAAACCAGCGGGAATCTGTCCAAGTCCCCTGGACGCCCTTGGCACGTTAAATTTGACGAATAAATCAACCCGACACTAGCAAAGTATTTTTACTTTGCTTCGGAAAACAGCACGCATGATGCTTCCTTCCTCGGTGTCTCTTGTTCTTCGTTAAGGTATTCCTTTCGCATAGGGCCGTATTTTGTGGGGGCGCAAGAAGGGCCCTTTTGAATCGTTGGTTAAATTACAGTGGCGCTTGATAAAAATAAGTTACGATCGATTATCATAAACAACGATAAACTGGAATAAAAAATGTCACGCGAATTTAGTTGATTTAGACATGTTTACATTTTCTTTGAAAAATTAGCAATTTTTTTCCTCGCTTAAGCGTACGCTGCCAAAAAAAAATTTCTAATTTAAATAGGATCTCTTTAAGGCCTTAAAAAAAGGCTTTTTGGGATCTTTTTTTCTTCAGGAAAACTACAAAATAAATCGAGCTTACAAAAAAGAGTGTTTATCATACATGTCATTGACTGTATACAATAATTTTTTTGAAGCGATTCATTTCAAAATGGCGGCTGTGCAGCGTTTATCTCAAAACTGCATTTTTTAAGTTGGCCGCAAACATAACTCGGACAATTTTCAACCGATTTACTTGAAATGTGGAACATATCTTGAAAAATACATTGTCTATGGAAGTACGTAGGATTTTTTTTATATTCCATAGTAAATTGGTTAAAAACAATTATCCGACGATTTTTTAGGCAAATTTTTGGAAAGTCAAAAATTTGCCTAAAAAATCGTCTGTACACGCAACGGAAGTTAGGTTAGGTTACGGAAGTGCAGGTAGGGATGGATAGAAAAGGGTTCAATTAAAAAGGGTAATACGTAAAAACCCGCAAGGATACGTTGGAACTCACTAAAAACAAGTATACACAGTTCGAAAGTTGCGACGACGGAAAAATTCTATTGATATGAAGTAATCGCGTGTATTTCATTTTTGTCTATTTGAATTAACTAGATTTTTCATGGAATCAAATTTGTCCTATTGCATTCCAATATTGAAAACATTTACTTTAAATATATTTATTTATCAAATAAAAATATATTCAATATCGTCCAATAACTAAATATTTTATTTAATCCTAATAAATCTGTGATTCGGTTTCATTTCGTCAAAAAACAATTTAGTTGAATCCACTAAATGGAGCCATGTGATTAAACTTTTTTTTTAAATAACTAGAATTTTCGTAGCCAACCATTTTTCTATTTGAGTGAATGGTCTGTCTTTATTGCAACACATATATCAAAGAGGTGTGGGGGTAGAGAGGGTGGAGAGAGAGGAATTATATATATATATATATATATATATATATATATATATATATATATATATATATATATATATATATATATAGCATGTTATTCGATAAAGCTCTTTAATTATCACAATGATATTAACTAATTGATATAGTTAATGTGATACAGCAAATAATTATAGGAATTAATTTGGTCTCTTAGCCATATCTGCGACTAAGATTATCCAAGCACTCGGTAGCATAGGGGGAACGTGCGTAGCTATAAGTAGGTAGGTTCTAGGTTCGATTCCCATATAGGTGAAATATTTTCTTCTATAGAAATCATCTCAAAAGGCCAATAAATGACAAATTACGATACAAAATCGTTGTCGTAAAACTCTCAATGAAGTATTTCATTTTATTTTGGATTTATGCAATATTTCATGTATATAGTACACTTAGATTTACAGTGTACATTGTGAGCAAATAGAGATTTAATTGAATCGAATATTTATTTATTCATTTTGAATATATTCAATATTTAAAAATAATAGCTGAAACAAGTACAACAATATCTTTGAAACAAATAAGATCGTAGTAGGCCGTGAGCCGAGGAAAAAAACCTAAGAAAAAATAGGCTTTTCGGGGATTTTTTTTCAGAAAAACTACAAAATAAATCGAGATTACAAAAAAGGGTGTTGATCATACATATCAGTGACTGTATACAATAATTTTTTTTGAAGCGATTAATTTCAAAATGGCGGCTGTACAGCGTTTATCTCAAAACTGATTTTTTTTAAGTTGGCCGGAAACATAACTCACAAGGAACATCCCTCAGATGACACCGTTCGATTTTGTTGAAATTTGGATACGTTATAAAGCACTGAAAAGTAAGCGACACGTATTTTTTTTATCGGCGGAAAAACGGCTTTAAGGGCTGAAACGCACCCTCAAAAATCGGGATGTTTTTCGTTTTTCGTTGATAACGTTTTAACGGTAGGAGATATTTAAAAAATTCAAATTGCAAGAATGTTTATTTTTTGTGCACTATACATTGGAGATGAGAACGATAACGTTATCGACGAAAAACGAAAAACACCCCTATTTTCGAGGGTTCGTTTCACCCCTTAAAACCGTTTTTCCGCCGCTAAAAAAATACGTATCACTTACTTTTTGGTGCTTTATAACATATCCAAATTTCAACAAAATCGAAGGGTGTCACCTGAGGGATGTTCCTTGTCAGACAATTTTCAACCGATTCACTTGAAATGGTGAATATATCTTGAAAAATACATTGTCTATGGAAGTACGTAGGATTTTTTTCATATTGCATAGTTTATTTGTTGAAAACAATTATCTCACGATTTTTTAGCCAAATTTTTGGAAAGTGAAAAATTTGCCTAAAAATCGTCAGATAATTGTTTTTAAAAAATGAACTATGCAATATAAAAAAAAAATCCTCCGTACTTCCATAGACAACGTATTTTTCAAGACATATTCAAAATTTCAATTGAATCGGTTGAAAATTTTCTGAGTTATGTTTCCGGCCAATTTTAAAAATGCAGTTCTAAGATAAACGCTGCCCAGCCGCCATTTTTAAATTAAGGCGTTACCCCCACTTGTAGCGCAAAACAAAGGCCTTTTTCATGATTTTTTTTCAAGAAAACTACAAAACTTTTTTAATCGATCAATATACCATCTTAAAGAACACATCTTGAAGAACTTTCAGTAATTTTTTATTGAAAAATATTACATTGTTTAGTGGCAAATGGCCGTCAATGAAATAATGTTTTTATATACACGGTTTGCGGTGACCAACATTGCGGCGAAGTGGATCATCTGAAGAAAAAAATGCGGATGGATTTAGTCAAATATAAGTATAAACTAGTCTTTAATCGAAGGATTTTAAAAAATATTCATTTTTCACAAAATGGCGGACAGTCAAAGTTAATGGTTCGATTTTAACGAAAAAAAACGGCCGTTTTTTGGCTATAAAACGCCCATTTTTCGAAAAAAAAATCGAACGATTAAAGACTACATTTTTATGTATTAAGGAGTAAGGCCACTGTAACGGCCCAAAAAAAAAGGTTTTTTCACTAATTTTTTGCTCCCGAAATTGAAGGTATTTGAAAAAAAACTTTTAATGGTGTTATCGGGCATACATTAAACTTTATTATAAAATTTTTTTACAGTAAAAAAAAACAAAATGGCGGTTCCACAGCTATCTTCCCGGGACATGTTTTGCTTCCAGGGCTCCGCGGCACGCAGCACCACTGGTGCACTTTTGAATCTAGAAAAAAAAAACCATTAATCTAGAGGGCTATAGCTAGAGAATGTCGATCGGATTTTAAAAAGTATCAATTTTTGTGGATTTGGCGTGCGTTTGAAAAAAAAAATTGATTTTTGACGAAAAAAACGGCAAGTTTTTTGTTAATAAAAAATCAATAAATAAAGTTCTTGAAAATTCCGATCGACATTCTCAAGATAATGTAAATGTTCACATCTGGTTAAAATTTCAAGTAAAACAAATGAAAATTGTTCGAGTTATGCTGCGTGCCATTTTGAAAACATGTCCCGGGAAGATAGCTGTGGAACCGCCATTTTGTTTTTTTTTTACTGTAAAAAAATTTTATAATAAAGTTTAATGTATGCCCGATAACACCATTAAAAGTTTTTTTTCAAATACCTTCAATTTCGGGAGCAAAAAATTAGTGAAAAAACCTTTTTTTTTGGGCCATTACAGTGGCCTTACTCCTTAAATGAGCCTGCAAAATTTCAAGAAGATCGGTTCATTAGTGTTCGAGTAATCATGGTCACCGACTTCAGAAATGCCATTTTGAGAAAAACGCGTTTAAAGTTTCAATTTCCGGTCGTTTACACAACGGATTCTTCTCTTTCAACGCTCATATCTCAGTCAATTTTGTTCGGATCGACTTGAAATTTTCCGAACATATTCTCAGATACTTATACTTCAAAAAAATGCAATAAAAAAAATTCGATTTTTTCAACATCGCAAGTGGGGGTAACCCCTTAATCGCTTCAAAAAAATTATTGTATACAGTTACTGGTATGTATGATAAACACCCTTTTTTTAATCTCAATTTATTTTGTAGTTTTTCCGAAAAAAAAATCCCCAAAAAGCCCCTTTTTTCGGCCTCTAGAGTAGCCTAACCCCTTAAATAGATCCTATTTGAATTAAATATTTTTTTGGCAGTGTACAACTGGAGAACCACCGCTTTCCAGTGGAGCCTGTTTCACGAGTGGGCGCGAAGGGACCAGCGAGAGGGGAGTGGGGCTGTGGGCACGGTTTCGAGTAAAGGGTAGTGGTTTCATATGCGAGGTCACGTATTCTCGATTCACCCTCGAATCGTCCGCTAAGCACGTTCTACCTACTCGCGCCTCGTGTGTCGTGAGAGGCGCGTGTGCGCGCACGCTTTCATTGCGCACAGACTCTTTGCATGCCCTCCGACTCTTCCACGATTCACGTATGCGATATGCCGAACAACTTGCCTGGTCACGAGGAACCAACCCCCCCCCCCCTCTACCCCCCTCCATGTCCATTGAGACGTGGGGGAGGATGGGACGCGAAGTGAAAAAAAAGGGCAAATGCAATCGAAAACACGACCGTATTCCACTTCCGATGAGCTTTTTCCAAATCGATATTTTTTTTTTGTTCGATTTGTCGCAAACACGAGCGTGGCTTGAAGGGATGAATTGAAGGGAATGGATAAAAAAATTGAGAGCATTTTTTATTTTGTCTCATATCGGACAACCGTGAATGTGGGCGGGGGCGATTTGTTTCCGCCCTTAAGACTAAATTTGTTTCCCTACGGAGAAACAATCGAGGATGTGTGTGTGTCCATAGCGCGTGTCCCATTTCAAGCTTACGCCTGATTTATCTCGAAAAATACTCCTCCAATCAAGCACTGAGTGTAATAAAAAGTTTAGGGTTTACGGTGGGGTAAAGTTAATTCGGCGAAAAAAAGCATGTTTTTAAGATTTTTTTTTGGCGTAACGAATAGTGTTCGTTTATTGAAAAATTTACATATAATAAAGTAACATTTGAACAACATTCTCCTAAATTTGCATTGCAAAATATTCAAAATTGAGCGAGTGAAAATTAAACCCCCGAGGCGCCTCGAAAAAAAGTTGGTTTGCGGTGTGCACCATAACTCGCAACAGAATCATTTGAAACAAAAAAATCAAAATGCATTTGTTAAAGGAGATGGTTCTCGAGGTAATGACGGGAGGATTTTTTTTCTTCTACTTTTCGATTTTTCGTAGCACTTGGGAGCCAAAAACCCGATTTTCGCTAAAAAATCGGCTAATTTGTTGTTGAAAAATTAGTAATTATTTTAAAAAAACAAAAAAGCTCTCGACAATACCTGGTGAATTATGTGAAGAAGTACTGTGCAAAATTTCAAAGCGATTGGTCCAGTAGATTTTGAGTTAACGTGCACACGGACTTCAAGTATGACAAGTCTCAGAAAAACGGTTTGAAAAACGCAGAAGAGAAGAGAACGCCATGCAGCAATCGACGCTCAAATACTCATAACTTCGTCAATTTTACTCCGATCGACTTGAAATTTTAACACAATATTCTTGATATATTATGCATTCATTTAAAAAATGAAAACAAAAATTTAATACTTTACCCCGCCCTTTGGGGACGTTGAAAAAAAAATGGTCCAAAATTCAAAACGTCGTCCTTAAAATCGCCGACATGTTTTAAAAAAATGGGATCATGATTTTCACCAAAAAAAATGGTCAGGCCAAAACTGACAACTTTTGTAGGAACATTTTTTTTATGTCGTTTATAATTTTTAGGTTAGAATGCGATTTTTTAAACTATTTTAGCGCCATCCAAAATGTACCACGAGAACATTTAAAATAAAGGAGTCTTCAACAATTCTAGTGTAAGTGTGCGTGTGTATGTGGGTGTGAGTTTGTTCGATAACCCAAACAAACCCAAACAAGGATTAGGTCTGCGGCTCGTCACTTCAGTTACCGGACAAACCTAAACAAACTCACACACAAACTCACACTTGGGTTTGTTCGACAACGGAAGTGACGAGCCGCAGAGACCTAATCCTTGTTTGGACTTGTTTGGGTTATGAAACAAACAAAAAAAAACGCAAACACATCAAACTTTGTTTGCATTGGAATGCAATAGGAAACATTTGATTCCACGAAAAATCTACTTGATTCCAATTTTTTTCAATCAAATAAACACGGTTAAGGCGTTACCCCCACTTGTAGCGCAAAAAAAGGCCTTTTTCATGAATTTTTTTAAAGAAAACTACAAAACTTTTTTAATCGATCAATATACCATCTTAAAGAACACATCTTGAAGAACTTTCAGTAATTTTTTTATTGAAAAATATTACATTGTTTAGTGGCAAATGGCCGTCAATGAAATAATGTTTTTATACACACGGTTTGCGGTGACCAACATTGCGGCGAAGTGGATCATCTGAAAAAAAAATGCGGATGGATTTAGTCAAATATAAGTATAAACTAGTCTTTAATTGAAGGATTTTAAAAAATATTCTTTTTTCACAAAATGGCGCACAGTCAAAGTTAATGGTTCGATTTTAACGAAAAAAAACGGCCGTTTTTTGGCTATAAAACGGCCATTTTTTTTCGAAAAAAAAAAATCGAATGATTAAAGACTACATTTTTATGTATTAAATAAGCCTGCAATATTTCAAGAAGATCGGTTCATTAGTGTTCGAGTAATCATGGTCACCGACTTCAGAAATGCCATTTTGAGAAAAATGCGTTTAAAGTTTCAATTTCCGGTCGTTTACACAACGGACTCTTCTCTTTCAACGCTCATATCTCAGTCAATTTTGTTCGGATCGACTTGAAATTTTCCGGACATATTCTCAGATACTTGTACTTCAAAAAAATGCAATAAAAAAAATCGATTTTCTCAAAATCGCAAGTGGGGGTAACCCCTTAATTGCTATCAATAGAATTTTTTTGTTAGTGTACCCCCCCGAAGACTTTTTTGTCTTCAACTTGAAGGTCTCTTTTAGCTAAAAATACAATACTAATTTTTAAAAAATCGTACGAAACGTTCTAAAAAACGAAAATGTAGTTTTTGATACCCTCTTTGAGTTTGTCATAGAAAAAACGAGCGGAGAAATTCGCCAGAAGTTATGCGGGCAGTTTCAGACGTGCAAAAAAAAACTAAAAAATAGCAATTTTCAAAAAGTCGTACCGGGCCCAAAAAAAATTATAAAATGTTTTCTAAAAAGGCAAAATGAAGGTAAATTCGTCCTCTTTAAAACGCCGCTTCGGAAACTTGATTATCTTTATTTTTGTGTCCGCTGTCTAACTTTAAGTGCGACAGGAAATTTCGATTGGTGTGCTCAAACTTTCGGCCGACAGTATATATATGTAAATGCATAAATAAATAAACATATGGATGTTAATACGGACTACGTCTGCATTCATGGACAAAGTTTTCGAGAATTAGTCGTTCAGGCTATTCGACGATTTGAATTTCTGTTCTTACATATGTATATATACGAAAGCGAGTTGCATGGCCAAGGGGGATGACGGTTCCTTTGCGTAACCGCAAACCTTACCCCATTGCTTCGTTAGCCCCCCATAGTGCGAGAATGAACCCTCGCTACGAATTCTATCTGTATGCAGAAATATTGCCACGCGACAGTTGGAATGATGTTGCAACGTTGGTGTGCTCTTATACTTAGTCTCAAAGACGATGTTTCTACAATGCGATCTAACTTTGAGGTTAACAATTACCCAAGTCACTAATAATAGTAATAATAATGATAATATGAATCTAACAATAATGCGTATAATACTTGTAGTTATAATTGGTACCAACTAAATATGCATCGTTCCGAGTGATACGTATGCCCAACGGGGATTTGTAATCAAGAAAAAGCGGATTGCAATAAAAATAGTCGCGAATCACACATATGGGGAAATCCACTTGAAATTGATCTTAATTTATAATAATATCCTAATTGATAATAATGAAATGAAAATAGTAATAATGATTATAATACTTATGATTTTTATCATATTTAGACGCTGAATAAGTTTTTGCTGTTTTTGGGAAACCAGTTTAGATTAATCGAAAGATAGATTTTTTTATATGTTCCCAAAGTAGTTTAAATACTTCATTACTGCCTTTATTTTTTTGGTATTTTTTTCAAACGCGCTTTTCTCTAAACGATTTTTTTCAATTTGTGTACACGCTAGCTCGAACAGTTACTAACCTATAGTTTTATAAAGTAATAGTTAGTTTTTAAATATAATTAACATCTATATGAATCTAAATTTGGGGCAATATTGTTTAAAGTATATTTTCATAGCAAAAAAGTTTATAAAGAAATGGCAAAAATTATACCCTTTTGTTTAAACACCTGGAAAAAATTCAATGTTCAATTTGTTTGGTCAGAGTGAGGTTCATATGGAAGGAAAACATGTTCTTAAAGTAATCTTCAAACCGTATTGATTTCCGATGAAAACTGTGGCCTCCACAGCGTACACGAACAGCAAAGTCTGATGGTGACATTCGATGGGTGGCAGGTTATGTGTTCCATTTTTTCAGGAGATGCTTCGAAAAAATTAAAATATCTGTTCGAAAATATGTATAAAATATTCCCAAAGTTTTAATAAATTATATTAATTCATTCCTTGTAAAAAAAAATCACAAATTCACTTAAAAAAAACGTACTGCTAAACTGGTTTCCCGCTTTAAGATGGTAACGCATCTATAAAGAAATACTATAAGCAAAATTGAAATTCAGTATATGTCATTCGCCGAAGTAAACAACTTTGTTTTTTTTCATAGTGTTGACCATGTCAAATTTCGTGCCGAAAAAAGAGTTTGGTTTAGACGCTTCGAAAATAATTATTTTTAGGCGTTGAGTTGGATGCATAACGAGGGTGGGGTGAAAAGTTTCCGGCCTGACCAAGAAAAACGATGTTTAAAATTTTTTTTTGCTTTATTTTTCAACATAATCTCCATCAACACTGATACATTTCTCATAACGGTGTTCTAATTTAGTTATACCAGCTTTAAACGTAGATTCGTCAAGCTCCTCAAAATACTGATTTACAGCTTCGATAACTTCTTCGTTGCTCTTAAATCTTTTTCCGCCAAGCCATTTTTTGAGGTTAGGAAACAGGTAATAGTCGCTGGGGCCTAAGTCTGGAGAGTAGGGAGGATGCGGCATCAATTCAAACTTCAATTCGTGGATTTTGGACATGGCAACAATCGACGAATGCACTGGTGCGTTATCGTGATGAAACAAAACTTTTTTCTTCGGCAAATGAGGTCGTTTAATTTGCACCTCGTGCTTCAAACGTTGCAATAACTCTGCGTAGTATTGACCAGTGATAGTCTTACCCTTTTTAAGGTAATCAATGTATATAATTTCTCTCGCATCCCAAAAAACAGTAACCATAACCTTGTTTGCCGATAAAATTGTTTTTGCCTTCTTTGGGGTTGGTTCCCCTTTTCCAACCCACTGTTTTGACTGTTCTTTATTTTCAGGAGTGTAGTGGTGGACCCATGTCTCATCAACAGTTATGAATCGACGCAAAAATTCGTTTGGATTACGCCTATACAGCGCCAAATTGTCGGTAGAAATGGTTTTTCGAAGCAGTTTTTGGTCGAGCGTTAGCAAGCGCGGCACCCACCTTGCACACAGCTTTTCCATTTTCAAATGGTTGCGCAAAATATTTCGCACACGTTCAGCTGACATCCTACAGGTCTCAGCTATCTCATGCACTTTCAACCTGCGGTCTTCCAACACTATTTTATGGATTTTTTCAATCATCTCTGATGTTGTGACTTCAACGGGCCGTCCTGAGCGAGGCTCGTCAGAGGTGCTCACAAGACCCATTTTAAATTCAGAAACCCACTGCTTAATAGTTGAATATGATGGGGAGGAGTCTCTTAGTGCTGAATCCGTCTCTTCTTTTATTTGTTTTGGTGTAAAACCTTTCAAATGGAAGTATTTGATGACAGCACGTTTTTCCAATTTTTCCATTTTTACGAAAACAACGGAAGCGTCTCGCGCAATGTGCTCTCAAACGCAAACTAACGTAGCGATTGGGCTGAAACTGTACATACAAGCTCGGTAGGAATGGTACTGTAGGACGCCGCTCCAAAACTAGACCTAGCGGCACCATCTCTTGGTCAGGCCGGAAACTTTTCACCCCACTCTCGTACTTCATAAAGACTCATGTCAGACGCTAGCTGGACTTGCAGAATCATTAAGAGTTGTGATCAACAGTTTAGAAAGTTTGAAAGCATTAGGAATGATTTTTTTTAATTAACCATTAACTTTGACGACAAAACAGCGAGAACTTATTCGACATCCCAATAATTGGTTACCGAATTTTTAACGAGGACTTTGAATGAAAAAAAAACCGAATTTAAAAAAAAGTCGAATTAAAGAAAAAACGATTGCGAAAAAAGCCAATAATGGGCGGAACTTATTCAACATCCCAATAATTGGTACCGAATTCATAACGGGGATTTCGTATTTAAAAAAAATCGATTGCGAAAAAAAGTCACGTATCACATATATTGGGCAGTTCGCGTCAAATTTATCGTCTATTATTTAATTACGATAATAATAACGACAATACGAATACAATAACAATACTTATAATACTTATAATTCTAATTATAGTTACGACTGATACTAACGAAATATGTATCGTCCCGGGTGACCCGAATACTCAACGAGGATTTGGAGTTTAAAAAAAACCGGTAGCGAAAACAAATAATCGTGTATTTAAGATAAGAGATATGTAATCACAGTACATGCATACATAGTCGAGGTCAGAAACATCAAACCATCAAAACATCAAGACATCAGAACATCGAAACATCAGAACATCAAAACATCAAAACATTAAAACATCAAAACATCAAAACATCGAAACATCAAAACATCAAAACATCAAAACATCAAAACATCAAAACATCGAAACATCAAAACATCAAAACATCGAAACGTCAAAACGCAGTCACATGAAATTTTCTCCGGCGAGACAATGTCACACTTGATGATCGTATAACTGAGAAAAAAACGAACTTCGAAACCGACGCTGGGGATTAAAATAAAAAACGTATAAGAGCAAAACGTAGAAATAAAAAGTATTTCCATCTTTATAAACGGAATCTGCCGGGGCCAGAGAAATTTGACGTATAAATGATAAAAACATACATGTGCAAAACGTATAAACGAGGTTTTACTGTACCTACTTTTTTGTCTTTTTCATTCGTTAGTCTCGAATTCGAGGCTTTCACATACGTTCAGTGCACACGTCGTTGTGTATTTTAAATAATTCTCCGATAACACTTAATTATTAATAATTTGATGAATAAACTTTCAATAATTTTCTTACCACAATAAGAGAGACGAACTACTCGAATCTTCGTGGATCATTATTATTATTGTCATCGTTCGCGTAGCTGATGATTAATTCACGTTCATTCGTCGCGACTATATAATATTGGGGTGGGCCGAAGTGTATAGGGAAATGGGCAGACTTCAATTATCTCGCTGACCGCTTTCCTCGGCATGTATAAATTAGCCGGTGCGTTCGTAGAGCGTAATATGCACAGGACCAACAGCCAATTATCCGACGAGGGATGATGACACCAGAGAGAGAGAGAGAGAGAGAGAGAGAGAGAGAGAGAGAGAGAGAGAGAGAGAGAGAGAGAGAGAGAGAGAGAGAGAGAGAGAGAGAGAGAGAGAGAAAGAGAGAGAGAGAGAGAGAGAGAGAGAGAGAGAGAGAGAGAGAGACAGAGGGAAGTCTACTCGCATTATCAAAGAGATGAGAGCTGCATCAAGGGATGCGCTCAGTGTTGCGCATAAAGCGCGTAGCATCCGGAAATTTAACGCAGGTGCTATACGAAGATGACTGGACGAGCCGGCGAACGAGGGAGGGAGAAATAGTTTCTGGTTCTGGCGTGCCTGTAATACGCACATGTGCATTGCGTGCATCACGCACCGGCAAGCATACGATACGTTTCGATGTCTACGACGAATTCGTGCGTTGGACAGAAATTGAACTCTCTCTCTCTCTCTCTCCCTCTTTCTCTCTATCTATCTATCTGTTCGTCTTTATTTTACAACGAAAATATATCCCTTTGGAGGTGTCTATCGCAGACAAGTTTTTCGTGCTATGGCGACGCGTTGGGGGGGGTGGTCGATTTTTTTTATCACGTGATGAGTGGTAGTGTTTCTTAAAAAAAAAACAATTCGTTTGGGGGTCTATACGTCTACTAGACGGAGAATGATATGAATCACCTTGGCAATAATTATAAGGAAAACAATTGACGCAATTGTTTTATTTGATTCTTTGTTTATTGGTTTATTTAAACAATTGTTGCAATATATGCAAGGCACAGAAAAATTGTAGACTTCATAGATGCACCCCCACACGCACAGACACCGATTATCATTAAAACATTGCCAATTATCTATTATTTCTAAAATACACCGATATGTGCAGGACGATAATTATAAGGGGGCTCGATCTACCTGTTCATCTTTATTTTACAACGAAAATATATCCTTTTTCAGCAGTCTATCCCAGACAAATTTCTCGTGCTGTGGCGAAAAACACATCAGGGGGTGGTCGTTTTTTTTAGATTAAGTGATACGTAGTAGTGTTTCTCGAAAAAAAGAAACAATTCGTTTGGGGTCTATTCGTGTACTTGTGGGAGAATTATATGAGTCATCTTGGGAATAATTATATATAAAACGATCGTCGCAATTGAGGCACAGAAAAATTGTAGACTTCACAGATACACATAGGTACACTAGGGTGATTCGTTTCAGGGCAACTTTTTTTTCGATCCATCGTGCCCGAAAACCTTTAGTTGGTACCCAAAAACAAACTTTCGTGAAAGGGGGGGGGGGTGTTGTCAAAAAATATTTAGAGGTCGCGAATCAAAATTGAAGATTTCCCATTTGGTTAAGATTGAAAAAAATGTTTTTCTCATTATTAGTGTTACCATTCCGTGAATTTTGATATCGCGTTATTTTCCAAGTGGGTTCTCATAGGAAATATGATACTCCACGATAAAGTTCATTGAACCATGGCCATAAATTCAACCGTTTCAGCGGCATCATTATTTCAAGTGAATATTGTGAAAAATATCTATTCAAACGGCTGTAACGCCTAAGCTATTAGATATATCGAAAAAAATTCAGATGAAAACTTTGTAGACAAAGTAATTTTCTACAATAAAGTCTTATAAGCCGAGCCCGAAAATACAACTCTTCCTCAGCTATAGGTGGATGAAGTAAAATAAATAGATTTTTTTGTTTAAAAAAATATGAAAAAATTATGAAATATAGGCCGAATATCACCAAATATATTATTAATTTTCCGAAACATTTAATGGAGTACTTTTCTTCCAAAAAATTCCCGAAGATCACCCAAATTTTCAGCGTTCACACTGGTAGAGCCCCTTAAGGGATGTAAAAATGTTACGTTTGACACACACACACACACACACACACAAATCGACGTGTGTAAATAATCGCTATTTCATCATTTCGAAGTAATGTTTTTAATTAATTTTGTTGGTTTTCTTCGCTCGTCTGTTTCAGGAAATTCTGGAAGAAAGAGTACAGGAGCTCGAGAAAATTCTATTGAACGAGAGAACCGCTGCTCAACGCGATCGTGCCACTATTACAAAGCTTCAGCGTCAAGTAAACAAGGTGAGCCATAACAATGCCGTTTTTGTTGCGAGTTGAGAGATTGTGCACAGTTCGTTCGCGGACGTGGCGAATGAACGCGAGCCTCGCGTCGTCGAGATATAGCACAGTGGGGGTTCAAAATTGCGTGCCTTTCAAGGGCGAGACCGTTTCGCTTACGCTCCATTATTTTTTTTTTTTTTCTTCAAACCAACCCCCGCCTTAAATCACGATACTATCGCACACTTTGTATCTCGCTTGTATTAAACAACGATATTTATTGGATACAAAGAGGTGCGTCTTGACAACAAAAAAAAAACTGTTATTCGATTCGCAGCTACTAAAAAACTGAAAAATCAGGGTAGACAGGGATTTTTTTCTCGTTACGAGAACACGATCGAAAAAATGTTCCTTCGAGATTCCTCTCGTTTTTTTTTTCACCGGTGCTATTGTCATTCGCAACTTTTTTCACCGTCTCTAGTATACATGATGTCCTGTTATGAATGGATAATCTGAGATAAATGATACGCTGACAGAAAAATTCTATTGAAATTAACTAATGGCGTCTATTTGATTTTCGTTTATTTGAATTGATTAGATTTTTCGTGGAATCAAATGTTTCCTATCTCATTCCATTATTGAAATTATTTACTTATTCAAATCAAAATATATTAAATACCACCCAATAACTAAATATTTTATTTAATCCCAATAAATCTGTGAATCGGCTTCATCTGCTTAAAAAACAATTTAGTTAAATCCACTGAAGATCTATTTGATTTTTTTAATTTAAATTAAATAGAATTCTCGAAGTCAACCACTTTTCTATTTGATTGAATGGTCTGTTTTTATTGCAACACACATATCAAAGAGGTGTGGGGGTAGAGAGGGTGGAGAGAGAGGGATTATATATACATAACCTCTATATATATATATATATGTGTATATATATATATATATATATATATATATTAGACTGATTCAAAAAAAAATTTTTTTTCTGGATTCTCGTGCTATTGTTGGGCACTGATAAAACAAAATTTCTCTAAAAAGATGGGCGCGGTCACTCAATTTTTAGAGGTGGCTATCTCGACTTTTTTGTATTTGAATTTTTTTAACGAACGTATTGCATTTAAACATAGTCATGGCTTCGGATTACGGATAAAAATCGGAAAAGTTTTAAGTTTGTTCTTTTACAAACATAACAGAGAAAAACTGACCATACGTCGAAGTGCACACGAAACGATGAAAGAAATTTTCGAACAATGGAAATGTGCTGAAATTCCAACGCGTCGATTGAATAACGCAATCTTGAAATCAATAAAACTCCATCTAGTCTGGAAACAACTTTTAAAAAATCGAGTTAAAAAGAATTTGCCGTCACAAATATCGAAGGAGCGTAAATTTAAGAGAGATTTGGACAAACTGTTCAACGTTGCACATTTTCTTTCTGCCCAAAATGTTAACGAACTTGAGAATGGCTGGGAAGAAATGTAAATGAGTTTGAAGATAATATAAGCGTAGCATTTTGAAAATGTGAATATACGATTTATGAATAAAAGCTTATAATTTAATTTCTCGTAAAAAGTGCAAAATGTTAATGCGTATAAATAAATCTACATGAATAACGAGAGTAGTATAGACGCCATTATTGATCTACCTGGATTTGAATTGTGAATATTGCACCCTTTTCAAATTGTTAGAGTTTATTTTTGTTACGAAAAAGCTGCTGGATGTGATTTTTATCCGTAATCCGAAGCCATGACTATGCTTAAATGCAATACGTTCGTTAAAAAAATTCAAATACAAAAAAGTCGAGATAGCCACCTCTAAAAATTGAGTGACCGCGCCCATCTTTTTAGAGAAATTTTGTTTTATCAGTGCCCAACAATAGCACGAGAATCCAGAAGGAATTTTTTTTTTTTAATCAGTCTAATATATATATATATACAGGGTGTCCCATTTTAATCTTACACCTGAATTTTCTCGAAAAATATTGTTCGGACGAACTATTGTGTGGAACAAAACTTCTAGGGATTGAAGGGGGACGTTTGAAAAAAATGTAGTTGAGGAGCCAAAATTCAAAATGGCGGCGTTACAAAGGCTGACATGTTTTTTTCAAACGGAAACATAATTTTGTTTTATTGCCAAAAAATTTACCACCTGAAAACTAACAACTTTTGTTGAAAATTTTTTTTGATAAAGTTCATAGTTTTCAAGTGAGAACGTTTGATAAAGTTCATAGTTTTCAAGTTCTGGGTAACGCGAATGGTCTGCAACAGACTCGGCCATGCAACCTCCTACGCTTTGGCTAACGCAAATGCCGGTGGTAGGGACAATTAGACTAAATGTCTCACGGCAAGCCGCTCAATGTTGTATTTTCAAATGTATGACCACTTGAACAAAAAAAGAATCAAATTTTTTTATTGCAAATTTTTTTTTTTGTTTGTTTTTTTGTTTCCAAATTTGGACGATATTTCATGAGAAAATTTTGGAGGTAAATCGATGAAAAATAGTTTTTTTCCATTTTAATAGCGTTTGTGCCATTTTCAGGCCTAAAAACGTGTTTCTTTAAATCCTTGATGAACTTTGATCACGATATGTAGAAAAACACACACACACACACACACACACAAATCCTGGATACATCTGAAATAATTAAAAATGATGTTCTCACTTGAAAACTATGAACTTGATCAAAAAATTTTTTCAACAAAAGTTTTTAGTTTTCAGCTGACAAATTTTTTTGGCAATAAAAAAAGTTATGTTTCCGTTTGAAAAAAAACATGTCAGCCTTTGTAACGCCGCCATTTTGAATTTTGGCTCCTCAAATAAATTTTTTTCAAACGTCCCCCTTCAATCCCTAGAAGTTTTGTTCCACACAATATTTCGTCCGAGCAATATTTTTCGAGAAAATTCAGGTGTAAGATTAAAATAGGACACCCTGTATATAGGTTATGTTAGCAAAATATATAGCATGTTATTCGATAAAACTCTCTAATTATCACAATGATATTAACTAATTGATATAGTTTATGTGATACAGCCAATAATTATAGGAATACATTCGGTTTCGTAGCCATATCTGCGACTAAGATGATACAAGCACTCGGTAGCATAGGGGCAGCATGCGAGCTATGAGTAGGTAGGTTCTAGATTCGATTCCCATATAGGTGAAATATTTTCTTCGATAGAAATAATCTCAAAAGGCCAGGGAATGACGAATTACGGTACAAAATCGTTGTCGTAAAACTCTCAATCAAGTATTTCATTTTACTTTGGATTTGTGAAATATTTTATGTATATAGTACACTTAGATTTACAGTGTACATTGCAAGCAAATAGAGATTTAGTTACATCGAATCTATAATTATTCAATTTGAATATATTCAATATTTCAAAATAATAGCTGGAAGAATTTAAAAAATATCTTTGAAACACATAAGATCTTAGTAGGCCGTGAGCCAAGGAAAAAACCTATTTCAATTAAGGCCTTAGGCCACTCTAGAAGCCGAAAAAATAGGTTTTTTGGGGATTTTTTTTTCAGAAAAACTACAAAATAAATCGAGATTTATAAAAGGGTGTTTATCATACATATCAGTGACTGTATACAATAATTTCTTTGAAGCGATTAATTTCAAAATGGCGGTT
>OZ023312.1:81137462-81199962 GCA_964007375.1 Ophion obscuratus | reverse complement strand
ATGAAAAAAACTACGACAACGAATGTTTAATACAATTGACAATGAAATTTTGAGTAATTTATAATTATGCCCATTCATATTTACGTCACGGGATTATCGGCCCATGGTTTACGATGGGCAAGACGCGGATTTTTTTCTAAATGTTTACAAAGGTGCAGTTTGCTTTAATCCGTTGTTAGAAACGGTTTATCTTGGTGCGAAATAATAAAAAAAAATTACATAACCTTTAGTGTAAAAGTCTTGCCCATCTAAACGCACGTTAAATTACATACATTAACGGAGACTTTGTCCTTGAAGTGCCATATTTCAGGTGTTTACATTTTATTTTTTTTAAAGGAAACGAGTAAAGCTTTTTGAGTGCGGTTTTTTCTTGCTTTTATTCATGATATACAGAACGTTATAAAAATTTTTTTTTGAAAAAAAAAACCAAAATGGCAGCCGTTGCAGCTCCGCGAAAACAGGTCCTCAAATCGCGGGAGGTAAACGGCTGACATCACTGCCCCCTTTTTGTTGATCTGAAACACAAATTCAAAGCATATTATCAATCTGTGATCCTTTGGTCATGGAATGACGGATGGGTTTTTCGTTTAGTACAAATTTCGGAAAATGGCGGCAATTTAAAAAAAATCGAATTTTCGCGTTTTTTTTCGCATAAAAAGATAAATAATAAATGCAAAAATGTATCTATCGAAAAAACGATCCGTCATTCCGTGAAGATTTATTTTCTGAGTATGCTCTCTAAATTTCAGGTCGATATGTTAATTACAGCGGTCAGGAGAATGACAGCCATTTTTAAAAACGTGTTTTCGAGAAAAACGCGTTTAAAGTTTTGTAATGTGTTTACACAAATGTGTTTACAATTACCGCTAATCGGCAATGCCTGGTCCATAGAGACATCCCTCCTCTTCTTCTAGCTGCTCATGTTGAGCCGCTAACATCTCCCGCTGCTCAATCCGGGACAAAGTCTCCCTTAAATTATTTTTTTATCTCTGATGTTTGGTGGTGAAAAAAGTTCAAAAAATTCGTAAAGACTCAGTATAGTCTAAACAATAACATGTATTTTTTTTATTCAATTTAGCCTTGGATTGTGGCTCATGCTTCAACGTCCTTAAGTCACTCATTTATAGACGAAAACGGTAGTTAAAAAAAGTTCTAAAAAAATTGTATGTCTGCGCCGTTGATGAAATCTCGAAGATGGATCATCCGAAACAAAAAAATCAAACGGTTTTAGCTTCAGTTTGTTAATGGCTATAGCGCATATAATACGATTTTTGATATATGCGAAAATAACCAAATGGCGGAAATTTTTCGAAAAAACAAAAAAACGTGTTTTTTCACCGTTTTCGGCAAAAAAAATAGTAAATACCCAAATTTTAAAAATCCTTGATATGCCCTGAAGCTATAGTTGTAAAGAACATGTGATTAAAATATCATAAGGATCGGCTCAGTAGTTTCGAAAACTTCATCAACAAACCGTTGAAAAACGATGTTTCGAGAAAATCGCATTCAAAGTTTGTTTGGGTTACATGAATACATAATTTTTTTTTGTACGTATTTCGAAAGTGTATTTATTAAGTGTAACAACTTTTACATAAAAATCTACAACATAAACCTATAAAAAAAAATCATGAAAAAAGGCTTCTTAGCGTCTTAAGGGGGGAAAATCACAGTAGCACACAAAAAAATAGGCATATTTTCGGGAATTAATGTTGGCTGAATAAAAGTATCAATCGAAAATCTGTAAAGTAGGTTTTATAGCAATACTAAAAAAGTACAAAATGTATTTTTTTCAATAAAAAATATTTAAAAATGGCGGCTGCGCAGCATATGCTCCAAGGCGCCTTTTTTTGAGCTCGCCGAAGACATAACTCGAGCAAATTTTTACCGATCGACTTGAAATTTCGACAGTAGCTTCGAAACATCTTTCTCCACGGAGCTACGTAGGATTTTTTCGATATATTGATTTTTCGCAAAATGGTGCATGTTTGAAAATAAAGTTAAATTTTTAACAAAAAAAAACGCCATAAAATCCTCGATAAAAAAAAGTAAGCCATATAAAATAAAAATTCCAACGTAGGTCCGTGGAGAAAGATGTTTCGAAGCTACTGTCAAAATTTCAAGTCGATCGGTAAAAATTTGCTCGAGTTATGTCTTCGGCGAGCTCAAACAAAGGCGCCTTGGGGCATATGCTGCGCAGCCGCCATTTTTAAATATTTTTTATTGAAAAAATTACACTTTGTACTTTTTTAGTATTGCTATAAAACCTACTTTACAGATTTGCGATTGATACTTTTATTCAGCCAAAATTAATTCCCGAAAATATGCCTATTTTTTGTGTGCTACTGTGATTTCCCCCCTTAAGTGAGAAGACTCCTTAAGGCGGCTGTGGACGTAAAGAAAGTTAGGTTAGATTACGAAATTGCGGCTGGGAGTGATAGGAAAGGGTTCAAATGCGAAGGGTAATACGTGGAAACCTGCAAGGGAAGGGTAGAATTCAAGAAACCAAATAGTAATAATAAATAATCATAATAATAATAATACGAACAATAGTATAAAAAATTAAAAATGATTATAAAATTAAAAATTAAAAAGTATTAAAAGATTAAAATTAAAAGAAAACTATCGTGATTTTTATTTGAACTAACTTTTTTACGGAATCATTGTAATTTTTTCTATCCAAAAGCATCGTACTAATTTTTACGATAATAAAACACAAGACTGAAATATAGGGCGAGAGGAGCGAATCAGCAATAAATAAATTATCGAAATGTCCGTGTGGAAATAGTAGAATTAATTAAGGGGAGGTACCTGAGTAAACGGCGAGAAAAACAGGTAAACTTCGGAAATTTTTATCTCAAAAACTAATGTTTCGATTGGATCCGGTTTTTTTTTATTGGAAAATATGTACATTGAGGTATGTTTAGGAATTTTTTGAAATAAATTTGTTGTCTGGAAGCGATTCAAACGCGATTATCTCAAAACATAGTTTTCAAAGTCGGTGCCAGATGTATCTCGAAAACGGCTCGTCCGATTTTGTCCAAATTTGGATACAATATTCTTCGATAGTTCTTCTCGTTCGCCACGTAGGGCTTTTTCATTTGATCGAACCATTGCTTTTTTGTGCAATGTGTATGCAATCCAAAATCGTCGGAAATTGCGAACGAAAAACGAATGTTAAATTAAAACGGTCGCAATACCGTCAAAAATGAAAATTTCAAAAAAATCCTACGTGGCGAACGAGAAAAACTATCGAAGAATATTGCATCCAAATTTGGACAAAATCGGACGAGCCGTTTTCGAGATACATCTGGCACCGTCTTTGAAAACTATGTTTCGAGATAATCGCGGTTTGAATCGCTTCCAGTCAACGAATTTATTTTAAAAAATTCCTAAACATACCTCAATGTACATGTTTTCCAACAAAAATTCCCGGATCCAATCGGAACATTAGTTTTTGAGATAAAAATTCCCGAAGTTTACCCGTTTTTCTCGTCGTTTACTCAGGTACGTCCCCTTAATATAGAACGTCGCGCGTAAAATGGGTGACACGGAGAAAAAAATGACGTGATAATACGAACGTATGATAAACAGGATGGTAAGCCTGAAAGAATAAATGAAGGTGAAGAGGAGAAAGAAGACTCTTGGATAAAACGTCAAAATCGTCTTGACGCTTGGGGAGTTTGTCATTGCACCCCCGAGACTTTCTATCCCTCCATGTCTTCCCTTCATTCCCGCTCCTTCCCGACTACATACAGGATCTTCCTTATACATCCCTAGATACTACTTTTAGATCCCTCCCTCCCCCCACCCCACTTTCTTGTCGCTCTTTCCCCCTTTCTTTATTTCTTCCCCACAAGTCTTCGAGAGACGATAAGGCGATCAAAAGAGTCGCCATTTTCGTTTTTTTTTGTTCCCCTCCGGAACGACGAGAGATTGAAGACGGCAGTGAGAATCCCGAAAAATTTGTAAAAATGAAAAAACACTTTTCTCGGATGAGGAAGAGTTACGTTCCCGGGCGATCGCCGCGAGCAGACCGCGATACGGTTCTCCGCTCGCCGTGGTATCGCGGTCACGAAGAAATTACACTTCACTTTTGTTCCGAGCGATAGTCACGAACGTTTCGACCCTCGAAGTTAAACTCGAGTTTCGTCCAAGACTTGCCTTCATCCCTCCAGTTCGGATCTCCATACAGGACCGGAAACTTCGACTTCTCGATTCTAAATCTGATCGAAAGACATTCTTGGGCAGTCAATGATTTCATTGTCTTCCGACCTCACCGAGAAGCATCTTCGGTCACGTGGCATGGAATTCGATCGTACCAAGGAGACTATAGGGAAGGAGTCCAATCTTCGTATGGAGAGACGGTATAAGAAACGTCCGTAAATTCGACCCCAGAGCGTGGTGTTAAATACACTGAGAAAAAAAAATCCTTGGTGTTATTGAACGAAATTTCGTGGATTCAATTGTAAAATTGTTCGTGTAAATAATCGAATTTATTAGTCCAAACAAAACGCTATCGACTTTAGTAGTATGATAAAATTAAAAGTTTATTTTCATTCAAAAGACATATTGTTAGCCGAGAACAATATATTAATGAAACTATCTAAAAAATTATCGCGAACAAATTATATAGTTCTGAATGCATTTTCTGCAACGAACAAAAAAAGCGTTTCAATTCATAACATGAATATTGTTGATTCGAGTACACAAGAAAAATTGAATTTCGCTCGTTTGATTCAGATAAAATTTCTATTGAGTAAATATGTTATTTTATTTTTTTCACCATATCCGATATTAATTTCCAAGTACATTATTCGTTAAAATATTAATATTTTATTTCGATTGAAAAAAATTAAGGCGTTACCACGTGTAGCGCAAAAAAGGCCTTTTTCATGAATTTTTTTAAAGAAAACTACAAAACTTTTTTAATCGATCAATATAACATCTTAAAGAACACATCTTGAAGAACTTTCAGTAATTTTTTTATTGAAAAATATTACATTGTTTAGTGGCAAATGGCCATCAATGAAATAATGTTTTTATATACACGGTTTGCGGTGACTTGCAACATTGCCGCGAAGTGGATCATCGGAAAAAAAAAATGCCGATGGATTTAGTCAAATATAAGTATAAACTAGTCTTTAATCGAAGGATTTTAAAAAATATTCATTTTTCACAAAATGGCGGACAGTCAAAGTTAATGGTTCGATTTTAACGAATAAAAAACGGCCGTTTTTTGGCTATAAAACGGGCATTTTTTCGAAAAAAAAATCGAACGATTAAAGACTACATTTTTATGTATTAAATAAGCCGGCAAAATTTCAAGAAGATCTGTTCATTAGTGTTCGAGTAATCTTGGTCACCGACTTCAGAAAAGCCATTTTGAGAAAAACGCGTTTAAAGTTTCAATTTCCGGTCGTTTACACAACGGATTTTTCTCTTTCAACGCTCATATCTCAGTCAATTTTGTTCGGATCGACTTGAAATTTTCAGGACATATTCTCAGATACTTATACTTTTAAAAAAAGCAATAAAAAAAATCGATTTTTTCAAAATCGCAAGTGGGGATAACCCCTTAAGGAAATGTCTGAACTGGTTAAAAAAATTATGCGAAATTAAAATTTGTTTCTTGCGCATTTGGTTGAAAAAATTCAATCAAATCATGGCCGAGTGCCACCGCAATTATACACTGTAAAAAATGATATGAAATTTACAATACATTTAAGATACAGAAGGAATTGAATTTTACGAACTCAGTATATGAAATTAAATTTAAGACACTTGTACCGTAAATTTAAAACACGAACATGAAATTCTAATGTGGATATATAATTTAATAGATGCAACATGGAATTTCAAAGACAAGTTTGTAAATTTGTGGGAAATGTTTTGTATTAACCCGTGTCTTCAATTGAAAATTACTACAGATGTATAATAAATCAACTATAAAAAACAGAGTATTGAAAATACAAAACAAGTTTGAAATTTATTTACGGCTGCCTGAAAAATATAATACATGTGCAACTGAATTGGAATTGGAAAGTATCGTGATTGTACCCCTATCTGATATTATTTCTCATCGACGCTGAGTTAAATATAAGACAAATCTTTAGGAATATCGATGATATACTTCTCGGAATAATATCATCCAGTACATGAATACTGTGATTCGATTCAGAAATTACCAAGACAAAAGCCACTGAGATTAACAATTGTTTGTCAAAAACCAATCACAGGTAAGTTGAATTTAATGTGTTCGTATATCAATATTGAAGAAACATTTTATGATTTTCATAATTGTTGACCCGGACGATATCTCATAATCACATGAATTTCAAATACACGCGTACAGTGGACGGAGATGGGCGCGCGGTCGGTGTGCGGGCTCGGCGGTCACCGAAGTTAAGCAGCATGAGGCGCGGTCAATACTTGGAGCGGTGACCGTTTGCCCGTGCACTGGTTTTACGCGTCAACCTCTGCGGTGGGGGAAACAGTTTCAGTTTCTGATGGTAATGAATACAACTGAAACTCAGCCAAATATGGCCGCCTGTATCGGCCCAAGTTTTCCGCAGTTTCCTTGGGCCTTCGTGCAAATGCGATACAGTAGTGCATTAGGAAAGAGCGGATGGGGCCAAATACTCTAGGGGGGGGGGGGGGAAAGGACTATGGAAGGAATAAAGGAGAAGAGGGTGCCCCCCATAATACAAAGAAAGAAAAAAATACTACCACACACGCGGTGAACGAAAGCATCATACAGTATATGAAATTGAGTGGTCTTAATTTTGATCATTTTTACATAAAAACGTGTTGCAATTATCAATTTCTGAAATAAATTTAATACTTAGGATCAGTAATTTTAATACACACCCGTATATTGATATTAGCAAGTGGTTCTTGAATTTAATATACACTTGTATATTGATATCAGCAAATGGTTCTTGATTTCAATATACTTGGATGTGATTATTTATTTACACGTGCATTATTTTTCAAACGCACAAGTATATTAATATTACGGAACTATACTTTCATTTTTAAAATAACCTGTTTTGGATTTTCAAAATCGTATCTGAAATTTCATAAGCGGTATCCGCATAAAAACTTCCTACACTTGTATATTAATTTTAATACAGAAATTTTTTACAGTGTAGGTGTGATGAAACCCGTAGTTCTCGGAGTAACCGCTAGAAGCCGCACGCGCGCTCGTTTCTCGTAAGCGTAGCGCGAGCCGAAAATCTACTTAAACGCCGGAGAAACTCTAAAGAGTATCGCTTCTTGGCCTGTGGCTAAGATCAAAGTGTAGTATCTGTTCTTATCAGTTAAACATCTGATATTCTCTCCATGGATATTCCATTGGATATCTGATATTCTCTCCACTGTTATCGTGGATGGTCCTTCTAATGCTCACTTTTTATTTAAGATTTAAAACAAATTGAAAAACTCACGTCTCATGGCATATTCGTCTCGATGTAATAAAGAAATAATTCATTCTATTAATTATATTTTTGTACGAAATTAAAGTTGTTGTAGCAAACGCTTAATTATTTCATCCATACATCTACGGGTTATATATAAAATGATTTCAATAGAACATGATTTTACTCGAAGGATAATGTAACTATTGAGAGAACAGAAGAGATTTTCAAATAAAATCATATGTTACTTGAATCAATCACATTTTCCAATATTTTTTATCATTCTAACAATCTCATACATCAGTGGCACTCCGCAATCAGACATTTATTTGAATCAACCCCTATATTTTTTTGATCCAATTCGTTTTTTTCTCAGTGCAGCGCCGCTTATGCGGAACCTTGCTTCAGGACACTTCCGGACACCCTAGAATACGGAGATCCTCCTTCCCCATAGCTTCCTATTAGTTTGGATCGTTCGATCATTGTGACGCGGCCATTTTGTCGATCGCTACGCCATGTCGCGTGGTCCATATGACAATGACCATTCCCGAGATGCCCTTTCATTTTGGCGAACGTATCGACCGCGCACGTGATAACCGAAGGGAATGAGGACTCCCTTTTTTTGTCGTAAGTTGGTGAGTGGTCAACCAGGATTCGGGATAGGTCGTATAGCGTGAGGATCGCGAAGCCGTAAGAGATAAGTCGCCGTATAGCAATTTATATGCTCCGACGACAGAACTCACCCCCGCATGCAGCAAGGGCTCGAGAGGCTGGGGAGGGTTGCGGAAGGGCCTCGCTTTATGGTGATGTAAACTGCATATATGCGGGGGGAGGCGAAAGAGAGAGAGAGAGAGAGAGAGAGAGAGAGAGAGAGAGAGAGGGGGGGAGAGAGAGAGAGAGAGGAGAGAGAGAGAGAGAGAGAGAGAGAGGGAGATGAGTAGGAAGGATATATGTAGCGAGAATTCGACCGAGAGAGGAATCTCCACCCCTGTGTTCAAGACCATCCGCAGAGCGAGGAAGAGGCTGAGGGGATGGACTGCCGATGAGAACACCGATATGTCCGTGTCGCCCTAAAACGCCCGAGAGATAAACTTAATTGAATGGCACGGGTTCTCATTGTATATAGTCCGACGTTATACGTCGTGGTACAAGGAAGAACAAAAAAAACACCAAGGGTGGAATAGCAGCAAGGAAGTTGCCTCCGTTTCCTTTTCGCAGCAAAAGAAATTCCTAAGATTACGTATGGGAGTATACCGAAACGGCATCCACGCACACGCACCCACACTTGGTCAAGGTCGCATCCCTTGACGCCAGTGATGACGATTTGCCCATATCCGCGGCAACAAAAACCTCCTCGCGTGGCTATACGCACCGGAATACGATGCCGCGCTATCGAGATAAAATGATCGATCCACCAATGAACCAGAGCGAAGTGATGAGCACGCTCATCGTCGAAAACGACGGGCATTTATATTCACGGGGAATTTCCCACCCTTGCCCATTCCTACTGCGAATCGACGGTGATTCATGCGTAACCAAGGAAAAATAATCGTTTGTCCGGGCTCATGGCTCCTTATCCATGCAGCTGAGAATTTTTCGAAGAACCGTGTCGAATCTATGATCCCCGCAATCGATCACACTTCGAGAACACTATTGTCCAAGAAAAATCTCAAAAGATTGAAAAACCGCTGCGCTATCGTCCGCCGAAGTTTCGATGTGGCGGAAAGCCGCCATTTCGCGTCCGGCCGCCATTTTGCGCACCGAACCCCCACTCTCCCGGTCGGATGACCCCGCGAGGCGCAATCTCTCGCGCGTTTCGCGATGGGTTCCGCACGAATCGCGCAAGAACCGTAGACCGGAGCAGGATCGCACTCGGACAATATACGACGCGTTGCATTCGCGACGATGAGGTTAAGGAGCATAGGCCTAGCACAGACGTAGAAGATTAGAATACGGGTAGACGTGTGCGAATAGCGGAACGAGATAATGGACAGATATGAATGAGACGACGCGAGTGCGAAAGCGGAATGAGGGGAAGGGATGGAGAAGAGAAGGGAGCAGGTAAAGCAGGAAGAGGAGACAAGTTGAGTGGAGAGACGGGGAGTGAAGTTCAGAGGAGCGTGAGGAGCGACGGGAACTGATGGCAGGGCAAAATGCAATGGGATATGCACTACATACTTATCCGTGTGTGCAAAGGCGCCGTCTCGACGCCCGTTTCCGGTTGGGAAAGCTGTTGACGCCGATGTACCTTATAATATTGCAAATATATACATATAGATAGGTGTATGGGTGTATGCGTGTGTGTATGTGTGTGTCCGATGACAGAGGGAGAAACGCGTCGATGTTACTCCACGATGCTACCACCGCTTCTACGTGTTCCCTCCTCAACCTCAACCTCAAATACCAGAAAGATTCGAGCGAGACAGAATTTGCATTGAATTTCCACGACGATGGTTCGATTTCCTGTTCTTCCTTACTGCATTTCGCTTCGGTCTACTCTTCTGGACTTTTGCTCCCTCTTTTCCCCATTCCTCTGACTCGGCTTCTGCGTTCCGCGCAGACATCTGGCAAATTCCATTATCGAAGGAAACTTTTGGCTTCGGCTTCTCTAAGTATATATATATATATATATCTTCCTCTGCATTGGACGATGTCATGTCCAGATTTGCCCATTGATAACAAGCCACCCAATGAAAATTCAAGGTCCTCCCTTCGCTATCATTTAATGGTTAATTAAGGGAGACTTTGTCCTTGGAGTGCCATATTTCAGGTGTTTACATTTTATTTTTTTTAAAGGAAACGAGTAAAGCTTTTTGAGTGCGGTTTTTTTCTTGCTTTCATTCATGTAATACACAACGTTAAAAAAATTTTTTTTGAAAAAAAAAACCAAAATGGCGGCCGTTGCAGCTCCGCGAAAACAGGTCCTCAAATCGCGGGAGGTAAACGGCTGACATCACTGCCCCCTCTTTGTTGATCTGAAACACAAATTCAAAGCATATTATCAATCTGTGACCCTTTGGTCATGGAATGACAGATGGGTTTTTCGTTTAGTACAAATTTCGGAAAATGGCGGCAATTTAAAAAAAAATCGAATTTTCGCGTTTTTTTCGCATAAAAAGATAAATAATAAATGCAAAAATGTATCTATCGAAAAAACGATCCGTCATTCCGTGAAGACATATTTTCTGAATATGCTCTCCAAATTTCACGTCGATATGTTAATTACAGCGGACA
Organism: Ophion obscuratus; assembly: GCA_964007375.1. Lineage (NCBI taxonomy): Eukaryota > Metazoa > Arthropoda > Insecta > Hymenoptera > Ichneumonidae > Ophion > Ophion obscuratus. The sequence continues at coordinate 81,189,313 of OZ023312.1, read as the reverse complement.
GGAGAATGTCAGCCATTTTTAAAAACGTGTTTTCGAGAAAAACGCGTTTAAAGTTTTGTAATGTGTTTACACAAATGTGTTTATAATTACCGCTAATCGGCAATGCCTGGTCCATAGAGGCATCCCTCCTCTCCTTCTAGCTGCTCATGTTGAGCCGCTAACATCTCCCGCTGCAATTTCAAGGACAAAGTCTCCCTTAAGGATGAGAGAAGAAAGAAAGAGCCAGGCAAGTTGTACTTCACTTCCGGAGTTATCGGCTGTTCCCAAAAAATGTCCCATCAGCCGCAATGGCGCCCCTCAACTTTTTTATGCGTTGGGCGATGTCCAGATTTGCCCATTGATATCAAGCCACCGAATGTAAATTCGAGGTCCTCCCTTCGCCATAAGTTAATGCTTCAGGCCGGAGCTTGAAATAGAAGTTTCGAAAAATCGTTTTTTGATTGCTTAAGTCGGTAGATAATCTATCCAAGAATATATTTACAAAGGTACAGAGGCCAATTGTAAGTAGTTTCGAAGATACAAGGCCAAAAGCAAAAAAACGATTGATATTTGATATTTCCTTCTATTGAAAATTTTAAAGCGCCTTTTCTCCAGTTTTTATTTTCACGATTTTTCCCAATTGGCTGGCTTGATAGCAAAAAACTAAACAACCTAGTGAATCAAATCAAAGTTTTTTGCTCAGTATGAAAATCTCTTGTAAGTGAATTAAAAAAGTATTTTTAAATCATTTTTATAGCGAGTTAAGGGGTCTTCTCACGTTAGATGCTAAGAAAAGGCTTTTTTCATGAATCTTTTTATAGGCTTATGTTATAGATATTGATATAAAAGTTGTAACACATGAGAAATACACATTCAAAATACATTCAAATGTTTTTTATGTATTTATGTAACCCAAACAAACTTTAAGCGCGTATTTCTCGAAACAACGTTTTTCGACGGCTTTATGATAGAAACTTCGAAACTACTGAACCGATCCTTATGAAATTTTAACCACATATTCTTTACAACCATAGCTATAGCGCATATCAAGGTTCTTTTTATATTTACTTTTTTTGCCATAAACGGTGAAAAAGAACACGATTTTTTGTTGTTTTTTCGAAAAATGTCGGCTACTTTGTTGTTTTTGCATATATAAAAAATTGTATGAAATATGGTATAGCCATTAACATACTGAATCTAAAACCATTTGATTTTTTCGTTTCGGATGATCCATCTCCGAGATTTCATTAACAATCCAACAGATTGTTTTCCATCCAAAAGATTTCATACAATTTTAAAGGACACTTTTTTAAGTGCCATTTTCGTCCTCAAATAGTGACTTAAGGAGGTTGGAGCGCTTCACTTGAGTCAAATGACGGTTTATTAATTTTTTGTTTCAATGAACCTCAAAAAAATGCATACGAGGTACAGATTCATGGTGTATATGCTATTTTTTTAAATATATCATTAAAGGGCAAAATTATGCCTTTTAATATTTTTATTACGTGAAGTAGAAAAACTTTTGTGTTACTACCAACTTGAAAATGTATAACATTATCGAGGATTATTTTCAAAAAACTATGATAACGAATGTTTTATACAATTCACAATGACATTTTGAGTAATTTATAATTATGTCTGTAACCTATAATTATGATAAGGTTTTTTTTCCAAATGTTTACAAAGGTTCAGTTTGCGTTAATCCGTTGTTAGAAATGGTTTATCTTAGTGCTAAATAACAAAAAAAAATCACATAACCTTTAGTGTGAAAGTCTTGCCCATTTAACGTGCGGTTAAATGGCATACATTAAACTATTTTTTATCTCTGGTGTTTGGTGGTGGATAAAGTTAAAAAAATTTCGTAAAGACTCAGTATAGTCTAAACAATAACATGTATTTTTTATTCAATTTAACCTTGGATTGTGGCTAACGTTCCAGCCTCCTTAAGGGAAGGTTCTGCCTTGTTGGATCAAAAAATGTTCGATTTTTCACCAATTTTTTATGCGTAAAGTATTAAATATAAAATGTTGATATTTGGCATGTTGACTAAGCGATCTTTATTGAACACCAAAATATTTTTTAAAGTTTCACAAAACATGGTGGTGGGAGTGGGAGGAGCCACGTATGTCGGTGCGCGGGCGATGACATTCTTCGCTTGCGGAAGTTCTTAATCCCGGACAGGTGATCTGAAGCAAAAAAAATCAAACATATTTTTACTTTGTACAATATTGTGTATAAGTTGACCTAGAATCAAGAAGAAAAATTGGAAATAAAAAAATAGTGAGAAAAAAACTGCGAAAATTTTCGGGAAAAAAACAAACTTCCTTCCGATCGCTCAATATTTTTTTATTTTCCAATTTTTCTTCTTGATTCTAGGTCAACTTATACGCAATATTGTACAAAGTAAAAATACGTTTGATTTTTTTGCTTCAGATCACCTGTCCGGGACTTGGGACTTCCGCAAGCGAAAAATGTCATCGCCCGCGCACCGACATACGTGCCTCCTCCCACTCCCAGCACCATGTTTTGTCAAACTTAAAAAAATATTTTGATGTTCAATAAAGACCGCTTAGCCAACATACCAAATATCAACATTCTATATTTAATACTTTTCGCATTAAAAATTGTTGAAAAATCGAACATTTTTTGGTCCAACAAGGCAGAACCTTCCGTTAAATAAATAAATAAATATTTTTTATGTATTTCGAAAGCGTATTTACTAAGTGTAACAACTTTTATATCAATATCTATACCATAAACCTATCAAAAAAAAATCATAAAAATAGCCTTTTTAGCGTCTGAAGTGAGAAGACACCTTAAAGTGTTTCTTAGCACATTTTTCATCAAACCTGAGAAAAGTTATAATTTCAAGATTTTTTCAGCTTTTTCTTAAGGGGGGAAATCACAGTAGCACACAAAAAAATAGGCATATTTTCGGGAATTAATTTTGGCTGAATAAAAGTATCAATCGAAAATCTGTAAAGTAGGTTTTATAGCAATACTAAAAAAGTACAAAATGTATTTTTTTAGTATTGCTATAAAACCTACTTTACAGATTTTCGATTGATACTTTTATTCAGCCAAAATTAATTCCCGAAAATATGCCTATTTTTTGTGTGCTACTGTGATTTCCCCCCTTAATTCACCCAGAAGAAAAATATATGACAATTGAAAATTTTTATTGGTTTTTTTGTTTCCGTCAAGAATTACGAGCTGCATCTTTCCCGCCGATTGGGGACACGGGATCACATTATGCACATGAAAGAGGCTGATAAATCTGCAGTTTTTTATTGTTTCGTGTTGAACATTTTTTTCAATACTTTTCCAATATACATGAAAATATACCTCAATGTTTACAGGGCTCACATGTTTTTTTCCCTTCTCAAAAAATTCCCAAAAAAACGTTTTTTTGGACCTTCCAACTCAGGCTCCCAAAACGCCAAGCAAGTTATCCTCCACTTCCGGGCAGTTATCGGCTGTCCCCAAAAAATGTCCCCATCAGCCGCAATGGCACCCCTCAATTTCTTATTGCCTCGAGTGCAGGAAACTGCTAACCATCGCACAAGTTTACGAGTCGTGAGAACGAATATCCCAACGACGCAAAGCTGCCAAAAAAAATCGACTCCAAGGCAAAAATAATCTCGAAATAACGTTTCGTCATTCCGACATGTTCGACCAAAATGACTCGAGCATATTCTCGAGAGTCGAACGAGTTTAAAAAATTCTCTCGTTACACGAGAAGTTACGTGCTCTTTTATTTTTATTATTGGGTTGGTAAGAAAGTCTTGCGACACTTTCCTTTCGATTAAAATATGTTTTCTTCTAACGAAGTTCTACAACATTCGAGAGTAGTATATTCAAGACTAGTCTAGAACCTTCCATGCCGTAGGGTATATAAGCGAGTCAGTTGTTCCGCGCAGACAATACGAGCGAAGATGGATCATAGTGCACTTCGATCGATTGCATATTACGAATTTTTACAAGGGCGTTCTGAAAGAACCGCAGCCGCTAATATGTGTAGTGTGTTCAAGGCCAACGTAGTTCATCATTCAACGATATCCCGTTGGTACCGGCGTTTCCGTTCTGGCGATACATCTTTTGAAGACAAACCTAGGTCCGGCAGGAAATCAACTGTTGACGATGAAGAACTACGAGCACTTACAAAGGCAAAGCCTAATACGTCGTCACGGGAATTAGCTTACAAACTCGGCTGTAGCCATCCCACGATTCTCCAACATTTACAAAATCTCGGATACAGAAAAGTTGTTTCTTCTTGGATACCACACGATCTCAGCGAATCAAACAAAGCGACACGCATGTCCATCTGTCTTTCACTCCTGCAAAGTCCACACAGAAAGGATTTTCTTCAAGAAATAGTCACTGGAGATGAAAGCTGGGTGCTTTATGTTAACTACACACGTAAGCGACAATGGCTACCGAAAGGAGAAAAACCAGATCCGACCCCTAAGCTGCCCCGTGAAGTGAAGAGCGTTTTACTCTGTTGTTGGTGGGATTCTGAGGGCATGCTATATTACGAACTGCTCCCATCCAACACCACGATAAATGCAAATACTTACTCTGCACAACTGCAAAAGCTGGCTGAAATTATCAAACAAAAAAGGCGTAAACGTCTCCAAGTTCGGCTTCTCCACGAAAATGCTCGACCCCACGTAGCTAAGATGACACAACAATCTATTTCGCAGCTGGGATGGGAAGTTCTACCGCATCCACCGTATTCACCAGACCTAGCACCTAGCGACTACCATCTGTTTCGAGCTTTAAAAAATCATTTACAGGATAAAAAGTTTGATGATGTCGCGGATCTCAAAAATACCCTGGTCGACTTTTTCAATTCACGACCCAAAGAATTCTGGAGTGCAAGCGTGCAAAGTCTACCAGAGCGTTGCGCACGAGTTGTAGATACAGAGGGAGCATACATTACTGAATAATTGTTTACCGTTAAGATCAAATGTTTTTATATTTTACTCATAGTGTGTGTCGCAAGACTTTCTTACCAACCCAATATATTTTTTATCAAGCGGTTGCGATAAATGGAGAAATCTTGAGGGAGCGAAAACAACGGAAAGGTCAACGTCGCGATGGAAAAGGATTAGAACGCGATGAAGTTGCCGGGAAAATCAAAATAAAGGCGGGCAGACAAAGCGCGTCTCGTAGCCGAGGGTACTCGTTGTAATCTTACGATAAGTTTTTCGTTACATGGCTAAGATTTTCTACGACCTCGCGGTTAATTAACACTTTCTTCGCTGTCTTTCGTACGCGTAGGAAACTTTTTGTTTTTTCTCTCTTTCGTTCATTTTAGCGGCGTCTACGACGAGAGAAAGAGAGAGAGCGAAACTGGTGAACCCGGACGAGTTAGGTTTACCGGAAAGTGGCGTTAAAGTTGCTCTCGAAGCGAGGCCCTGCCCTGCGGCTCGTTAATCAGTCTGCTGTAATATATATATATATATATATATATATATGCTCGCGTATGTGGGTATCTGTGTAGGTCTCTTTGTGTTCTCTCGTTCACGAGGGATTTTTACGGTTTCGAGATAAGCTTCCTGCGAAAATTCCCATCGCTCCTGCTCGTTGCTCCATGAAATTTGAGACCAAATTCACCGCAACGTAAACAGAGGAAATTCGATACCGCAGAAAATTTAATCAAAATTCAGCTATGTAAGAAACTCGATGGATATCGCACCGGAGAAGACTGCGTATCTACAGGGTATCTCGTAATTAATGGATAATCCTGCAACGGTCGATAGGTCAGATCATGTCCTACTATATGCTGGAATTTCAGTTTAGTAAAAGTCCCGCGGTTTTCGAGATACAAAATCATCTGATTTTGGTTTTTCGTATGTCATTTCTACAAGTGATAACTATTTTTTACCCGTTTTTTTTAACAAATACTCTTGCACTGAGAAAAAAAAACCAATTGAATCAAAAAAGTATATTGGTTGATCCAAATAAATGTGCTGCTGGGGAGAGCCACCGATATATGAGATTGTTACAGTACTATAAAATATTGGAAAATGTGAGTGATTTAAATAACATATTATTTTATTTGAAAAAGCTCTTCCGTTCTCCGAATAGACTACATTATGCTTCAAATAAAATTATATTCTTTTGAAATCATTCTATGTACAGTCCGCAGATGTATTGGACGAAATAATTAAGCGGTTGCAACAAACATTTTTAATTTCGTACAAAAATATAATCAATAGAATTAATTATTTCTTTACTACATCGAAACGAATATGCCATGGGACGTAAGTTTTTCAATTTGTTTTAAATCTTCAATAAAAAGTGAGCATTAGAATGATCATCCATGATAATAGCGGAGAGAATATCCGATATCCAATGGAATATCCATGAAGAGAATATCAGATATTCAACTGATTAGAACAGATAGTACGCTTCGATCTTAGCCACGGGCCAAGAAGCGATACTCTTTAGAGTTTCTCCGGCGTTTAAGGGGTTACCCCCACTTGCGATTTTGAAAAAAATCGATTTTTTTTATTGCATTTTTTTGAAGTATAAATATCTGAGAATATGTCCTGAAAATTTAAAGTCCATCCAAACAAAATTGACTCAGATATGAGCGTTGAAAGAGAAGAATCCGTTGTGTAAACGACCGGAAATTGAAACTTTGAACGCGTTCTTCTCAAAATGGCATTTCTGAAGTCGGTGACCAAGATTACTCGAACACTAATGAACCGATCTTCTTGAAATTTTGCAGGCTTATTTAATACATAAAAATGTAGTCTTTAATCGTTCGATTTCTTTTTTTTTTCTTTTCGAAAAAAAAAATGGCCGTTTTATAGCAAAAAACGCCGGTTTTTTTTCGTTAAAATCGAACCATTAACTTTGACTGTCCGCCATTTTGTGAAAAATGAATTTTTTTAAAATCCTTCGTTTAAAGACTAGTTTATACTTATATTTGACTAAATGCATCCGCATTTTTTTTCAGATGATCCACTTCGCCGCAATGTTGGTCACCGCAAACCGTGTATATAAAAACATTATTTCATTGACGGCCATTTGCCACTAAACAATGTAATATTTTTCAATAAAAAAATTACTGAAAATTCTTCAAGATGTGTTCTTTAAGGACGGGGTAAAGTTAATTCGGCGAATAAAAGGCATGTTTTTAAGATTTTTTTTTTTGGCGTAACGAATAGTGTTCGTTTATTGAAAAATTTACATATAATAAAGTAACATTTGAACAACATTCTCCTAAATTTGCATTGCAAAATATTCAAAATTGAGCGAGTGAAAATTAAACCCCGGAGGCGCCTCGAAAAAAAGTTGGTTTGCGGTGTGCACCATAACTCGCAACAGAATCATCTGAAACAAAAAAATCAAAATGCATTTGTTAAAGGAGATGTTTCTCGAGGTAATGACGGGAGGATTTTTTTTCGATTTTTCGATTTTTCGTAGCACTTGGGAGCCAAAAACCCGATTTTCGCTAAAAAAATCGGCTAATTTGTTGTTGAAAAATTAGTAATTATTAAAAAAAAAAACAAAAAAGCTCTCGACAATACCTGGTGAATTATGTGAAGAAGTAATGTGTAAAATTTCAAAGCGATTGGTCCAGTAGATTTTGAGTTATCGTGCATACGGACTTCAAATATGACAAGTCTCAGAAAAACGGTTTGAAAAACGCAGAAGAGTTTGGTCGCTTGGCGCTCATTGCACATAAGTTTGAGAACACTTCTCGATTGCATAAAAATTTTAACACAATATTCTTGATATATTATGCATTCATTTAAAAATTTTTAAAAAAATGAAAAAAAAAATTTAAATACTTTATCCCGCCCTTAAGATGGTATATTGATCGATTAAAAAAGTTTTGTAGTTTTCTTTAAAAAAATGCATGAAAAAGGCCTTTTTTGCGCTACAAGTGGGGGTAACGCCTTAAGTAGATTTTCGGTTCGCGCTACGCTTACGAGAAACGAGCGCGCGTGCGGCTTCTAGGGGTTACTCCGAGAACTACGAGTTTCCTCACACCTATAATTTCGGTGGCGCTCGGCCATGATTTGGTTGAATTTTTTCAACCAAATGTGCAAGAAACAAATTTTATTTTCGCATAATTTTTTAACCAATTCAGCCATTTGCTTAATATTTTTCAATAAAAAAAATATTAATACCTTAACGAATAGCCTACTTAAAAATCAATATCGGATATAGTGAAAACAATAAAATAACATATTTGCTCAATAGAAATTTTATTTGAATCAAACGAGCGAAATTCAAACTTGTGTACTCGAATCAACAATATTCATGTTGTGAATTGAAAAGCTGATTTCACTCGTTGCAGAAATTCCATTCAAAACTATATCATTTGTCCGCTATAATTTTGTAGATAGTTTCAATAATACATCGTTCTCGGCTAACAATATATCTTTTGAATGAACAAAAACTTTCAATTTTGTTATTCTATTGAAGTCAATAGCGTTTTGTTTGGAATAATAAATCCGATTATTCACACCAACAATTTAACAATTGAATCAACCAAATTTCATTCAATAACACCAATGATATTTGATCAATGATTATTTTTCTCAGTGTGGTAATTTGTTTTATCTATAAAAGTCTTCCTCTTAAGAAGGCTGCTCAGGGTCTTTGCGGGGCAGGCGGCAAGAGAGGAACACATATGCTTAAGGGCGCGGTAAAGTTAATTCGGCGAAAAAAAGGCATGTTTTTAAGATTTTTTTTTGGCGTAAAGAATAGTGTTCGTTTATTGAAAAATTTACATATAATAAAGTAACATTTGAACAACATTCTCCTAAATTTGCATTGCAAAATATTCAAAATTGAGCGAGTGAAAATTAAACCCCGGAGGCGCCTCGAAAAAAAGTTGGTTTGCGGTGTGCACCATAACTCGCAACAGAATCGTCTGAAACAAAAAAATCAAAATGCATTTGTTAAAGGAGATGTTTTCCGAGGTAATGACGGGAGGATTTTTTTTCGATTTTTTGATTTTTCGTTGCACTTGGGAGCCAAAAACCCGATTTTCGCTAAAAAAATCGGCTAATTTGTTGTTGAAAAATTAGTAATTATTTTAAAAAACAAAAAAGCTCTCGACAATACCTGGTGAATTATGTGAAGAAGTACTGTGCAAAATTTCAAAGCGATTGGTCCAGTAGATTTTGAGTTATCGTGCACACGGACTTCAAATATGACAAGTCTCGGAAAAACGGTTTGAAAAACGCAGAAGAGTTTGGTCGCTTACCGCTCATTGCACATAAGTTTGAGAACACTTCTCGATTGCATAAAAATCTGAGAAAATTCATGCATATTAAAGGTACTCAAAAGATTAATTTTGCATAATAATAATTCCAAAATGTTATTAACAAAATGATGAAAAAAAAAATTAGTCAACAAATTTCTCCGCAACCCAATTTTTTTTGATATATTATGCATTCATTGCATAACATATCATTTGATATATTATGCATTCATATCTTGATATATTATGCATTCGTTTAAAAAATTTTCAAAAATGAAAAAAAAATGTTTAATACTTTATCCCGCTCTTAACGCGTTACCCCCACTTGTAGCGCAAAAAAGGCCTTTTTCATGATTTTTTTTAAAGAAAACTACAAAACTTTTTTAATCGATTAATATACCATCTTAAAGAACATATCTTGAAGAACTTTCAGTAATATTTTTATTGAAAAATATTACATTGTTTAGTGGCAAATGACCGTCAATGAAATAATGTTTTTATATACACGGTTTGCGGTGACCAACATTGCGGCGAAGTGGATCATCTGAAAAAAAAAAATGCGGATGGATTTATTCAAATATAAGTATAAACTAGTCTATAATCGAAGGATTTTGAAAAATATTCATTTTTCACAAAATGGCGGACAGTCAAAGTTAATGGTTCGATTTTAACGAAAAAAACGGCCGTTTTTTGGCTATAAAACGACCATTTTTTTTTTTTTTTTTTAAATCGAACGATTAAAGACTACATTTTTGTGTATTAAATAAGCCTGCAAAATTTCAAGAAGATCGGTTCATTAGTGTTCGAGTAATCTTGGTCACCGACTTCAGAAATGCCATTTTGAGAAAAACGCGTTCAAAGTTTCAATTTCCGGTCGTTTACACAGCGGATCCTTCTCTTTCAACGCTCATATCTCAGTCAATTTTGTTCGGTTCGACTTGAAATTTTCAGGACGTATTCTCAGATACTTATACTTCAAAAAAATGCAATAAAAAGAATCGGTTTTTTCAAAATCACAAGTGGAGGTAACCCCTTAATTATCCCGTACACTTTTCAATGAGTTCTTCACTCTAATCAATCCCAATTAACGATTCACCTCGATCTACGCGATCAAACCTAATTCATTCGCATGCATGTTTCTCGCCCCAAACAAGGAAAAATCCTCAATGATTTATAAATTCTCAAAATCCCCACGAAAATTCACCAGATTTAGATGAAAAAAGTAGATCCCCCTTCTTTTGGCTCTTGCATAAAGGACGGAATTTTGCAGTCGCAAGTGGAGAAAGAAGCGAGCACTGAGGAAAAAAAGTTCGCGTCTACGCGCGTTCGAATTCTTTCACAACATCCCTCAAGGGGCAATGAGCGAACGGTGGAGGGAAGAAGAGCGAGCTGAGCTTTTTTATTTTACCGCAGTAGCGGGAAATACTGGAGAAAATACCTCTTGGTGAGGCGAACCTCGTGTGATGATGACTAATGTTCAGAGGTAGCAATTTACATGGTTCCCTCTAGCACCCCTGACACTGCCAAAGTGAGAAGCGTGAAATGGATGAGTGTGAGTGTACATTGGTCTCCTCGTTTTACACTATCATAATACATGTACCTACGTGTGTGTGTACGTATATATATATATATATATATATATATATATATATATATATATATAGGGTGTCCCTTTTATATCTGCCACCCGAAATAACTCGGTAATTATCGACGTCACAAAAAAATGTTCCAGACAAAAGTTATACGGTGTGAAGAGGGCCATCAAATGCGACCAATTTTTTTTCGGTGGAGGCGCTGACGCACAGTAAAGGTCACCTCCACTTTTCAAAATGGAATGGTACACTGAGGAAAAAAAATCATTGACCCAATATCATTGGCGTTATTGAATGAAATTTCGTTGATTCAATTGTCAAATTGTTGGTGCAAATAATCGGATTGATTAGTTCAAACAAAATGCTATTGACTTTAAGGGGAGATACACACCTAGGAGCCGGAAAAAAGGTCATTTTTGTGAATTTTTTCAAGGAAAAACTATTTGAAATTTCGAATTGGGGTTTTAATTATCTAAAAGTATATACATTCAAAAATATGTTTAATTTTCTTTATTTAAAAACATCAAAAATATACAAGGATATTGTATGATCCTTGGAGCGTCGTAAAAAATCTGCGTATACGGTGTCCACTGGCGTTTCTTCGAAAATCATCTGAAACCAAAAAAACCAAAAAGATTATTAAATTAGATACTATAATCTAGTACTTGTCATAGCCGATTTTGAAAATATCCAAAAATAGCCAAAAATTTAGTTACTGTTTTGCCTATAAAACAAAAAGTGAGTAACGGAAAAATCCTATGACAAGTACTAGATAATGGTGTATAGATTCACCACAAAAAACCTCAAGGCAATCGGTTCATTGGTTTTCGAGAAATTTTGGGTACCGATTTGAAAAATGTGGTTTTGAGAAAAACGCGTTTAAAAATTTGGGAATGAATAAATCATGAAATTTGTCAACTTACATGGAATCATCGATACCAGGCCAATAGTGCAGGTTTTCTACGGTTGACGGAATGTTCATAGCTTCTAAATCGATGTTTTCGACCATTTAGGTGTATATCTCCCCTTAAGGCGTTATACGCAGTTGCAAGGTAAAAAAAGTCGTTTTTTCACGATTTTTTTCTGGAAAAGGATTTCATTTGGGCAAAACGAAAAGTATTAGGCATTGTAGTGGCATCTTTTAGCTTTAGATTGGCATTTTTTATTTTCAAAAATATTCATTATCATTGCTCCTGTAGTAAGTCTCCTGGAGGTCCCCGAAAAAAAAGTGTCCGGCGGTGAGCAAAGTATCTCCGGTTTGGAATATCTAAAATGAAAAAACCAAAAAGATTCTTTCAGGGGATAGATGAATCCAGGTATGAATCGAAAGAATAGTCGAAATTGTAATTTTTGACAAAATGGTGGCTCCGGAAAGAAACAATTTCGATTTTCGACCAATTTTTTTCCGTTAAATCGTTGATAAAAAATATAAATAATTATCGGAAATCTTATTCCTTGGATCAATACCTGAAGAATATACCTGACAAGGTTGTGTTAAAATTTCAGACCGACCGGTTGAGCCGTTTTTGAGAAATCCTGCTCACCGACTTTGAGAACACCGTTTTAAGAAAAAACGCGTTTGAAGTTTCAACAGTCGTTCTTTGTAGCGCTCCGAGCGTCTTCACAAAAATGTGTGTATTTCCGAGAATATTCGCTGGATCGATTTGAAATGTTCAGGAAATATACTCACATATTTGTACATTCCGAAACTGCAATTTTAAAAAATCCATTTTTTTAAATTTCTAACTGCGTATAACCCGCTAAAAGCAAGTATATCAAAATAAAAGTTTTTTTTTTAATTCAGAAGATATATTGGTAGCCGAGAACAGTATATTATTGAAACTATCTAAAAAATTATCGCGAACAAATTATATAGTTTTGAATGCATTTTCGGCAACGAACAAAAAAAGCGTTTCAATTCATAACATGAATCTTGTTGATTCGAGTACACAAGAAAAATTGAATTTCGCTCGTTTGAATCACATAAAATTTCTATTGAGTAAATATGTTATTTTATTTTTATCGCCATATGCGATATTGATTTCCAAGTACATTATTCGTTAAAATATTAATATTTTATTTTGATTGAAAAATATTAAGTAAATGTCTGAATTGGTTAAAAAATTATGCGAAAATAAAATTCGTTTCTTGCGCATTTGGTTGAAATAATTCAACCAAATCATGGCCGAGCGCCACCGAAATTATAGGTGTGAGGAAACTCGTAGTTCTCGGAGTAACCGCTAGAAGCCGCACGCGCGCTCGTTTCTCGTAAGCGTAGCGCGAACCGAAAAACTACTTAACGGCGGGGTAAAGTTAATGCGGCGAAAAAAAGGTATGTTTTTAAGATTTTTTTTCGGCGTAACGAATAGCGTTCGTTTATTGAAAAATTTACATATAATAAAGTAACATTTGAACAACATTCTCCTAAATTGGCATTGCAAAATATTCAAAATTGAGCGAGTGAAAATTAAACCCCGGAGGCGCCGCGAAAAAAAGTTGGTTTGCGGTGTGCACCATAACTCGCAACAGTATCATTTGAAACAAAAAAATCAAAATGCATTTGTTAAAGGAGATGTTTCTCGAGGTAATGACGGGAGGATTTTTTTTTTTCGATTTTTCGATTTTTCGTAGCACTTGGGAGCCAAAAACCCGATTTTCGCTAAAAAAAATCGGCTAATTTGTTGTTGAAAAATTAGTAATTATTAAAAAAAAAACAAAAAAGCTCTCGACAATACCTGGTGAATTATGTGAAGAAATACTGTGCAAAATTTCAAAGCGATTGGTCCAGTAGATTTTGAGTTATCGTGCACACGGACTTCAAGTATGACAAGTCTAAGAAAAACGGTTTGAAAAACGCAGAAGAGAAGAGAACGGCATGGAGCAATAGACGCTCAAATACTCATAAATTCGTCAATTTTACTCCGATCGACTTGAAATTTTAACACAATATTCTTGATATATTATGCATTCATTTTAAAAAATTAAAATTTTTTTTTTAATACTTTACCCCGCCCTTAAACGCCGGAGAAACTCTAAAGAGTATCGCTTCTTGGCCTGTGGCTACGATCTGATATTCTCTCCATGGATATTCCATTGGATATCTGATATTCTCTTCACTATTATCGTGGATGATCATTTTAATGCTCTCTTTTTATTTTATATTCAAAACAAATTGAAAAACTTACGTCCCATGGCATATTCGTTTCGATGCAGTAAAGAAATAATTAATTCTCTTGATTATATTTTCGTACGAAATAAAAATTGTTGTAGCAATCGCTTTATTATTTTATCCATACATCTACAGATTGTATATAGAATGACTTCAATGGATTATCATTTTACTTTAAGGATAATGAAGATATGGAGAAAACAGGCGAAATTTTCAAATAAAATAATATGTTATTAAAATCAATCACATTTCCCAATATTTGATAGTATTGTAACAATTTCATATAAGAGATACGAGGGACACCCTGTATATGGAGAAAAGCCGCGAGCAAGGGAAGGGGAAAGGCTCCGGTCTTCTGCGAGAGAAAACTTGACGCGTGTCCTGCCCACAACCTGAGGGATTCTTCTCTTCGGTGTCTGCTCTTGCACGTCAAGCTCGATACGTCTCGTTGCACACACACTCGCATGAACTATCATGCTGTATATAGATAGGGTGGGATTCGTGTCGTAACAATCCCGGCAATGTGCGAGAGAACTTTCGAGACTTTGGGACTACGTTTTGGCAAATTGCCTCCTCGTTTTATTGCTACACCACTTGCTCGTATCAAAATTATTGTAATACGTTACGCATATATAGTACAGTCGTCCGACGCTGAAAAACCCCGTAAGCGGAAAAAATTAGAAGGCTAGTTTTTTGACAGGTAATTTTGCAAGTGCCGCGGGTGCTAAATCCAAGTTTCCTTAAAAATCGGTGTGTAGGGTTTTTTTAGGGGATGAAAGGGGTTGGGGGTGATTAATGGCAAACTACAACCCCTACGAGGTCGGCGCCGTGAGACAAAATGTGCAGAAAAATCCAGGCTTTAATTTTGTCGACAGCACCGAAGTCGTGGAAGTTCATTTTGGGGGTGAAAAAGTGGGGTGAAATTTTCAAAAATCCGTTTAAAATGAATAACTCTTTAGAAAAAAATCGTACACTTTTTGCTCAAATGGGAACGTTGTAGCCCTTGAAAAGACGCATCGATCCAGTATTTGATCATCATTCTTTGATAATATCTTCACCCGCAAAAAATGGTTAAAATACAAAAAAAATCTTTTTTGAATAACTCAAAAACATTCGATTTTTCCGGTATGTGTCAAATGTACGAAATGTAGAGAATAGTTTTCTCTATATTTTCGTTTCTATGGACCAGCCTTGAATTTTGATTTTTCAACCCCTCTCGGGGGTTGAAAATTCACAATGAAATTCTGGGAAAAGTATTGACCGCACGAATTCGCCGCCGTGGAAGAATTTGTGGCTTGAACCCTCAGCTACATTTTTGTCCACAGCGCCAAACTGGTATCTTTTTATTTTCGGTCAATACTTTTCCCAGAATTTCATTTTGAATTTTCAACCCCTGAGAGGGGTTCGAAAAAGCAAAATTCAAGAGTAGTCCATAGGAACGAAGATATAGAGAAAATTATTCTCTACATTTCGTACATTTAAACCATCCCCGAAAAATCGATTGTTTTTGAGTTATTCAATAAACAATTTTTTTCAATACTTCAACAATTTTCTTAGCGGTGAAGATATTATTGGAGAGGGATAATCAAATACTCGATCGACGCGTCTTTTCAAGGGCTACAACGTTCCCGTTTGAACAAAAATTGTATGAATTTTTCGTAAAGACTTATTAAGTGAAAACTGATTTTTCAAAATTTCACCCCCAAAATGAACTTCCAGGACTTCGGCGCTCTGGACAATAATAAAGCCCGGATTTTTCTGAACATTTTTTCTCTCGTTGCCGACCTCGTGGGGGTTGTAGTTTGGCATAAATCCACCCCTATCCCCTTTCATCCCCTAAAAAAACCTACACCCCGATTTTTAGGCAAACTTGGATGTAGCACCCGCGGCACGTACAAAATCACCTGTCAAAAAAATAGTCTTCTATTTTTTTCCGATTCCAATATACAGTACAACTGTACTAATATACATATATGTACATATATATTCAGATGTTGCGTAAGATCTCGCTGTTTTTTCGTGAAAATTAATGCTTTGTTTTGAAAAATCATTCCTAAAGCTTTCAAACATTTCGAAACTGTTGGGTGATCAACTCCTGATTCTGCAAGTTCAGCTAACGTCTGTCATTGAGTCTTCACGAAGTAATACCTCCAATTCTACACATCAACATCATTTTTGCAGCATCTAAACCAACCTCTTGGTAAAAACTGCTATTTAAAAAAAATAGCATTAACATAAGAGGTATTTTTATTTTTTGAGAAATTTTTAATTATTCACTATGTCCCATTTAGTTAGTTGAGTGGATACAGATGATTGTATTGGTGTTTGTCGATTGAATACACATTGAGCTAAAACGCAAATAAGTTTTTAGCTACCAATTATTGTCTGTTTGAACATTATGAACGAGTTAGTACTTAATTTTGGGAAATTTTACAAAATGTATACTTTCCATGATAACTCGAAATCCTTAGACTTTGGACTAAGGTATCCTAGATTAGATATGTTTCTAACGTGGTGACCTATCACCCCCTTAAGGCTTTGCATCGACCTTCCTAACAACCTGTATATATACACACACATATAATTAATGAAAAAATATTGTTTTTAATAAAACTGCCTTTTTCTGATCGTCGGAACAAAAATAAGTATTGACTAAACAACAGGTCATACATTCGAGAAATTAAACTATTCAAGTGACTCGAAATTTCCGTGAGAATTTATAAAAAAAATAGTTTATGTCGTTCTTTAATTTTTTTAGTCAATCCCTTTCAATATAAATATAATATATTCTCTTTTAAATGAAGAGCTGGTGAACAAAACTGGACTGGTCCACACGTTAAAGGCCGTAGCCGGCTAAGTAGGGAAAAGTGCCCCCGCATTTTTTGCAGCGAAATTTGGAGTATATTCTGAGGTATAAAAAAAAACAAATTTTCTGAAAATTTCATGCCCGTCAACGCAACGGTTTTAGAAAAATGAATTTTTTTGAATACCAAAAGAAAATTTCCGGGAATGGTACAGTGGATTGATTTAATTTTTTTTTTTTGTACTTATTCCGATCAAACGTGTTACGAAATAAAATTATAGAACATCTTGCGAAAGATTAAGGTTTGAAAAAAAATAATGTTCCTTGTTTTACTATTTTTTACTATAATCCACTTGGGGTACAATAGCGAGAATTTTTTCATATAATCTTTGGGCACCTTATTAGATTATAAAATGTTTTCAAAATGATCGGTTTGGTACGCCACAGTGAAAAAAAAGAAACAGACTTTATTGATATATTTTAGTTGTATATCTATATAACTAAAATATATCAATAAAGTCCCGGCTGGAAATTTGTTCAGGCTAGCCAGACTTATGATCGGGCCGCAAAGAGGGAGCTGTGTGGGTAGCCATATTATGGGAATTAGGGTTTGGCCGTGAGCCTGCCGTGAACAGGCAGCCACAGGTCAGGCAAACTTATGGCAAACCTGAAAATGGCCATAATGTGGTTTGCCTTATCAGTGCCCTAATATGGCTCTATTAGGAGGCCCATGCATGGCAGTGCTGAGGCTAGCGCTAAAGTGGTGGCGCTATAGTCGTTGCATTTAAAAACTATATATATATATACTTGCACGTCTGTGTCACTGTATACCCGGCTAGAAATTTATACATCGTACGTATTTGGGCTAAAATTTGAAAGTTTTCTCGATATATAAAAAGGATTTATGAATCGCAAAGAGAAGAACCGATATCTGACACGGCTGCGTGTTAGGAAATGTCGTTCGAAGAAAAAAGTTGCCGAGCCCTGATCATCGGTACAAGTACCAGGTATGTATAACCTTACTTTTTTCAACTTTTTCAAAATTTATGAATTTTTATACACTTGTGTATAGAATAATATCAATATAAAATGTAATTAAAAAAATATAGAAATATTTAAAAAATAAAAAATAGTATAATATCAATATTAAATATAATTTGACAAATGAGAACGATATACGTTTTGTTTACGAAAAATTTAAATATTTAGAGAAAGAGGCGTGAATGATAAAATTCAAGATCATGAAAGTCTTGATAAAGCTACCAGCGAACAATATCCTAATGCCAGTGGAGAGGATTCGAACACCAGCAAAGAAGATCTCCATGCCAGCGGAGAGGGTTGGTTGTAATGGCAGCGAAGAAGATCCCCATGTCAGCGGAGAGAATCTCCACTCCAGCGAAGAAGATCTCCATGTTAGCGGAGAGGGTTCGAACGGCAGCGAAGATCTCCATGCCAGCGGAGAGGGTTTTAATGGCAGCGAAGAAGATCCCCATGTCAGCGGAGAGGATTTAAATGGCAGCAAAGATGAAGCGCCTGGTCAAAAAATGTGCAACGTTGGAACAGAGATGAAGTTGAAGAACTGCGAGAATGGTCAAGTACCAGCTATGTATAACCTTACTTTTTTCAACCCTCACAAAAATTATGAATTTTTATATACTTATGTATAGAATAATATCAATATAAAATATAATTCAAAAAATATTAAAATATTTAAAAAATAAAAAATAGTATAATATTAATATAAAATATAATTTGAAAAATGAGAATGATATACGTTGTTTTGTTTACGAAAAATTTGAATATTTACAGAAAGAGGCCCGAATGATAAGAATCAAGATCAGGAAAGTCTTGATAAAGCTACCAGCAAACAATATCCTAATGCCAGCGGAGAGAATTGGAATACCAGCGAAGAAGATCTCCATGCCAGCGGAGAGGGATTTAATGGCAGCGAAGAAGGTCCCCGTGTCAGCGGAGAGAATCTCAACCCCACTGAAGAAGATCTCCATGTCAGCGGAGAGGGTTCGAACGGCAGCGAAGAAGATCTCCATGCCAGCGGAGAGGGTTTTAATGGCAGCGAAGAAGATCCCCATGTCAGCGGAGAGGATTTAAATGGTAGCAAAGATGAAGAGCCTGGTCAAGAAAATGTGCAACGTTGGAACAGAGATGAAGTTGAAGAACTACGAGAATGGGTCATCGAATGCTCAAGTATCAGGTATGTATAACCTTACTTTTTTTAACTTGTACATAATTTATGAATTTTTATATACTTGTGTATAGAACAATATCAATATAAAATATAATTCAAAAAATATAAAAGTATTTAAAAAATAAAAAATAGTATAATATCAATATAAAATATAATTTGAAAAATGAGAATGATATACGTTGTTTTGTTTACGAAAAATTTGAATATTTACAGAAAGAGGCCCGAATGATAAAATTTAAGATCAGGAAAGCCTTGATAAAGCTACCAGCAAACAATATCTTAATGCCAGCGAAGAGGATTCGAACACCAGCGAAGAAGATCTCCATGACAGCGGAGAGGGTTTTAATGGCAGCGAAAAACATCCTCATGTCAGCGGAGAGAATCTCAACCCCAGCAAAGATCTCCATGTCAGCGGAGAGGGTTCGAATGGCAGCGAAGAAGATCTCCATGCCAGCGGAGAGGGTTTTAATGGCAGCGAAGAAGAACGCCCTGTCAGCGGAGAGAATCTCAACCCCAGGGAAGAAGATCTCTATGTCAGCGGAGAGGCTTCGATCGGACTGCATCCGATCAGGCAGTCGTATACACGCTATCATGAGGCGCTAGGATAGTGGCCCAATGAGGCAGATCCCGCCGTTATCGGGAACAGCGTTACATTTTTGTTCATGCCGTGATCAGATTGCCATACTGATGGCCCAATGAGGCTGCCAGATTTGGGCGTAACCAGGCTGCCAGATTTGGGCGTAACCAGGCTGCCAGATTTGGGCGTAACCAGGCTGCCAGATTTGGGCGTAACCAGGCTGCCAGATTTGGGCGTAACCAGGCTGCCAGATTTGGGCGTAACCAGGCTGCCAGATTTGGGCGTAACCAGGCTGCCAGATCCCGCCGTTATCGGGGACAGCGTTACATTTTTATTCACGCCGTGATCAGGTTGCCATACTAGCGCCATATAATGGCAGTCTGGCAACCTGATCCGCGCGTGATTAGCGCCATAACTAAATTTCCAGCCGGGTAAATTTCCAGCCGGGGTGTGTTTCTTTTTTTTACTGTGGCGTACCAAGCCGATCATTTAGTCACATATCAGACTTTATTGATATATTTTAGTTATATATCTATATAAATAAAATATATCAATAAAGTATGATTCTTTTTTTTCACTGTAGCGCACCAAAAAACCGATCATTTTGAAAAAATTATATAATCTAATAAGGTGCCCAAAGATTATATGAAAAAATTTTCGCTATTGTACCCCAAGTGGATTATGGTAAAAAATAATAAAACAAGGAACATTATTTTTTTTCAAACCTCAATCTTTCGCCAGATGTTCTATAATTTTATTTCGTAACACGTTTACTTAGAACAAGTACCAAAAAAAAATCAAATCGATCCACTGTACCGTTTCCGGATTTTTTTTTATATTTAAAAAAAATCATTTTTCTAAAACCATTGCGTTGATGGGCATGACATTTTCAGAAAATTTGTTTTTTTTTTTATACCGCAGAATATAATACAAATTTCGCTGGAAAAAATGCGGGGGCAATTTTTCCCTACTTACCCGGCTATGGCCTTTGTTTTTTTCTGATTTTTTTAATTGTCTGCCTAAAAACTGCCTTTTCGCTTAAAAAGGAACCTTTTAATGCATTTTGAGGTGTTCAGGTCCGGGTTTTGATTCAAAATATTTTGGAAGCTAATAAAGGTGTGCTTAACAAAATACAAAAAATAAAATAAATAAAAATGTCACGTGTTAATTTTTTTTAACTTTTATTTTTCGTGTTTTGTTCGCCAGCTCAACAAAAATAAAAGTTTCCCCTTAAATATAATATTTACAGATGGTGCGTCATGCATATTCGTCAGGAGGAATGGCTCTCGAAATATGTTTAATAGCCGCAGAGTCGAATATATATCCGCCCCCGTAAAATACTTATATGTATTATCACTCCTCAACCGCGAGACGATTAATCAGCAGCTTACCGATGAAGCATGGATAATCGTCGAGGGGAATGCATACGGGTAGCGCGCATGACGATAATTGTCCCGCAAAAATACGAACGCCAGGAAAGTCCGAGGCGGAAAGATAAGCGTCCATGGGGGCGTTTGATCCCGGGTGTATAGGGTGTTCCATTGAAAAACGACGATATTTTCGGTACCCATAAATCTATCGAAGTAGGTATCGAATAACCATAAATCAATATTGAAATAGTCGAGCTTGTACCAAAAAAAATACAAATTGTGGACGTATTTTTATTTTTATAATAAATAAATAAAGTATTTCTTATTATTATTATTATTTATAAAAATAAAGATAATGCTTATTTTATTATATAGTATTTTTATTTTTAAAATAAATAAATGAATACAATATTTATTTTATTTTTAAAATAAATACAAATTGTGACACTACTTTTATTTTAGGGATAAAAACCAACATTTAGTTTTAAAAAGCATGGTATGTCAGTATTTCTTCTAAAACGTAGGAACCTATTGAATATAAATTATCCCCTATATGTAAAAAAAATACTTATTGAATTAATGACGAAAGGGATTAATGATTTTTCTAATAAAAAATCAATTATAACAAATATATGAAGGATCAATTTTTGCGATTCCTCGATCGATTTTGATCGAGGAAAAATATAATACCTGCGGCCCGTCAATCTACGGCCAATTTTGTACAGTAAGCGACAACAAAAAGGCGCCCGAGAAATCGACAATCTTTTGGGGACCCATAAATTCATCGAAGTATCGAATAACCATAAATAAAAATAAAAATGGTCGATGGTCAAAAAAAAAATACAAATTACAATTTGTATTTTTTTGGTGAAAGCTCGACCATTTTTGTTTTTATTCGTGGTCTTTATTTCATGTATTTGTTATTTCTTTATTTTATTTATTTTATTTTATTTATTGTATTTATTTTTCAATTTTTCATTTATTTTGTTTATTGTATTTATTGTCTTTATTTATTGTATTAACGAATAAAATAATAACAAACTTATTATTTTATTCGTTAGTCTTTATGTTTTTAATAAAAATTGTGTGCTACAGCAAAAAATTTTAATTTAAAAAATAAAGACTAACAATTAATTTCAACTACCATGTTATGTCAGTCGTTTTTCTAAAAGTAAAATAGCAATTGTACAAAATTTATCTCCCAAATGTAAAAAAATAAACATTTTTGGAATCAACAATACAACAGATGAATAATATTTCTTTTAAAAAAATTAACTATAAAAAAGATTTAAAGGATCAATGTTTATTCGATTCCTCGATCGATTATGATTGAAAAAAAAAAATACAACATCTGAGGCCCGTCAATCTACTGCCAGTTTTAGGCAAGTAGGCGGCAACAAAAAGGCGCCCGAAGGAAAATTCGAAGCGAGAATTTATGGCACGCTTCGTAAAATTTCATAGACTTCAAAGATGAATGATAGGATCAATGCTGGCCTTTTATCTTCTTTTTTCATCTTTACCCACTCTTACTTATTCGGTGGGTGAGGAAATTTGCGATGGAAAATGAAAGAAGAGGGGCAAAGAGTCTTCTTCTCGCGGCGCGAATCGCGCGATCGTGAAACGACGCGAACCTTGACTTTGCGAAGCAGAACGCGAGCTTTTTCAATTGAGACAAGGAAACAAGGAATACTTCGGCTGCGTGTGACTATGCAAATCTTTTGTACGAGTCGTTTCTTCTCGCACGGACGTTATTCCTTGCTTGGTACGACGTAATATCTTTTCGTGAATTATCCAAATTTCAACAATCAGTCTTCCTATAAAAAAATGCATTAAAAATGTCGAACCTTGACGTCAGCACTTGAAAAATTGTGTCTTTCCCGATATTAGCATGACGAAGTCTGAAAAAAATTGCTAATCTCATGATGAGCAGTAGAACGGAGTAAAAAATCGCGATTGAATATCTAAGGGCTTAAGGCCGTCATCTAGTGTGAAGATAGAGAAAAGCAGTCATTCTTTTAAATATTTTTTCTCGAAAACCGTCAGACATAGGACATTTCGGGTTTTGGGGCTTTATTAAAGAAGAAATGAAGAACACGTACGTTTTTACAGATTGAATTTTTAAACATTATTAACAAAGTTACACGTATATTAATATGGCTAGAAAAAATGGATGGAAAACCGAAACAACACACAACAAAACAAACAAATCCAAACAACACACAACACAACATTCAAACCCAAACAACACACAACACAACAAACAAAGCCAAACAATACACAACACAACCAACAAACGATTCCAAACAACACACAACACAACAAACAAACCCGATAACACAACACAACAAACAATACCAAACAACACAAAAAACGATTCCAAACAACACACAACACAACAAACAATTCCCAACAACACAAAACACAACAAACGATTCTAAACAACACACAACACAACAAACGAATCCAAACAACACGAAACGAAACAAACATTTCCAAACAACACACAACACAACAAACAAAGCCAAACAATACACAACACAACCAACAAACGCAAACAACACAATCATCGAACCCGAACAACCCAACAGACAAACCCAAACACACAACACAAGGCACAACGAACAAAACCAAACAACACAAAACACAACAAACGATTCCAAACAACAGACAACACAACAAACAATTCCCAAGAACACAAAACACAACAAACGATTCTAAACAACACACAACAAACAAACCCAAACAACACGAAACGAAACAAACAATTCCAAACAACACACAACACAACAAACGAAGCCAAACAATACACAACAAACAAACTCAAACAACACACGACACAACAAACAACACACAACATGTTGTTTGGGTTTGTTTGTTGTGTTGTTTGTTTAGGTGTGTTTGTTGTGTTGTGTGTTTTTTGTTTAAGTATGCGTATAGTGTTGAAGATCAAACTGCAACCTTCCCGCGGTAAAGTGCATAAGTACATAATATTGAATCTAATGGAGTTTAGGAAAATATACTTTTTTAAGCACTATCCTATTCTTCTCGACACAGATCGGTTTTAGACAAAACTTGTATAGAACATAAAAGATCAATCTTTTTATAGGCTACAACTTTTGTAGGAAACATTTTTCTCTAAAATTGACATTTATTACAATAAAGTAGGAATGCATTAAAAAAACAATTTTCGTGAGTTTTAACCTTCAAAATCAAACTTGCGGGTATTTTCACTATCACATTCGTGATCAGCGAGTAAAAATACATGGGTACACAACATTCCAAATTAATCGGAGGTACGTCCTTTTCGGAACTATATCGTACGGCCCGCCGCGAAAAGAATACCTTAAGGGCAATAAATAGACGGTCCATTCGGAAACGAGCGGCCTATAGCCACGAGGTACCCGTATATACGAGCGAGCGTGAAGAATGTTCGGCGAAGAATCGAGCGGCTTTGAGGCTTCTGCGCCAGTCAAACGTCGTAGGGAGCAGTTCTCGAGCTTTGTTTTCATCCCTCTTTTGCGTCCTCTCATCATCGCGCGCGAGAGTCTTTATATTCTTGGGAAACCTCATAGTTCACGGGCGATGCCCTTATTCGTCTTATCCTTCCTCCTTGCTCGCGCATATTAAATTGTTCGGCGGCCGAATTTGCCGTTGCAAAAACAATAACGAGAACCAACGAAATCCTTACCCAGGGGATGAATGAAAATAAAACGGGGAGACACGCAGATGAATGTGGGCAAAGGGACAAACAGGGGGTGCGAAGAAAAAATCGGGAGAAAGCTAATCCTCATGTTTAAACTATGATAGCCTCGTGAATGAATTTTGTTTCATTTACGTTCATCAGAAAGGGCCTCTTGAATTAAGGGGTTAGGCCACTCTAGAGGCCGAAAAAAATAGGCTTTTTGGGGATTATTTTTCAGAAAAACTACAAAAAAATCGTGATTACGAAAAGGGTGTTTATCATACATATCAGTGACTGTATACATTTTTTTTAAGCGATTTATTTCAAAATGGCGGCTGTGCAGCGTTGATCTCAAAACTGCATTTTTTAAGTTGGCCGGAAACATAACTCAGACAATTTTCAACCGATTCACTTGAAATCTTGAATATATATTGAAAAATGCATTGTCTATGGAAGTACGTACGATTTTTTTTTATATTGCATAGATCATTTGTTACTAACGATTATCTGACGAAATTTTTCACTTTCCAAAAATTTGCCTAAAAAATCGTCAGATAACTATTAATAACAAATGAACTATGCAATATAAAAAAAATCCTACGTAATTCCATAGACAATGCATTTTTCAAGATATATTCAACATTTCAAGTGAATCGGTTGAAAATTGTCTGAGTTTTTTTTCTCGTCACCTTAAAAAATGCAGTTTTGGCCGGAAACATAACTCAGACAATTTTCAACCGATTCACTTGAAATCTTGAATATATATTGAAAAATGCATTGTCTATGGAAGTACGTACGATTTTTTTTTATATTGCATAGATCATTTGTTACTAACGATTATCTGACGAAATTTTTCACTTTCCAAAAATTTGCCTAAAAAATCGTCAGATAACTATTAATAACAAATGAACTATGCAATATAAAAAAAATCCTACGTAATTCCATAGACAATGCATTTTTCAAGATATATTCAACATTTCAAGTGAATCGGTTGAAAATTGTCTGAGTTTTTTTCTCGTCACCTTAAAAAATGCAGTTTTGAGATAAACGCTGCACAACCGCCATTTTGAAATTCAACGCTTTAAAAAAATTATTGTATACAGTCACTTATATTTATGATAAGCACCCTTTTTCGTAAACTTGATTTATTTTGTAGTTTTTCTGAAATAAAATCCAAAAAGAGTGTCCTAAGGCCTTAAGACTTCCGGTTGAAAAATTTGTAGCGTAAATTTTTTATTCCAGACGAGCAATATCGAGATGCTATGGAATAAACGTTAAAATATTGGCTCCGTGCAGGATATATGGTGGGAGGAAATGAAATCGAACGCAGCGCCCGCAGTGGACAAAAATTGCACTAAACTCGGCTATTTATCTGTCAAATTTGTATGAGCCTAGTAAGAGATTTTTGCAATGAAATTTTAAGCAATTGTTTTATTGAATATGGGCCACGACATTTGCTGAGTAAGAAATTGCAAAAATACCGGAAGGAATACTAAATGCAAATGTTTACTACCATTTTGAATATTGTTTTAGATAGCTACAATTTTACTTTTAAGGGGTTACGTGGGTTTCGACGCAAAAAAAGCATATTTACTCTATTTTTGAAAGATGTGATATATACATTATTTTAATCAAAATGTTAAGCACAAAAAAGATCAAAGTTTCAACAATATTTTTAAAAAAGTTACATCCATAAATGTGGGAAATTCAGCCGGTGGCACCTGGTTTCCGGAGACCCCTTAAAAAAAGTGTCCTCGTGGTAGTCAGAATATCTCACAATAGCTTTGTCTGAAATTAAAAAACCAATTGTTTTCTGTTAGTAGATAAGTATCACTCGTGATTGAACAAAGGATTTAAAAAAAAATTGAAATTTGAATTTTTGGCAGAGTTGTATGCAAAATAGTTCAATTTTTGGTACAATTTACACTACGTATAGCCTTGAAAAATTAGTTGTTTGTGAAAATTTGGAAAAAATCAGTTTGTTTGTTAAATTTGAATAAAAGGAATTACATAGTTTCATTTTTCTCCTCTTATAACAAAATTACAAGTAAAAAAACATAAATTTTAAGGAAATGTTACTTACTTTTTTCTCTTTACTGAAAGGAAGCGCTTCTTGGTATCTTTGGCCAGAGAAATTGATTTAAGAGGTTATACAGACAGGAGGCCCAAAAAGATCGATGTTTCAAGAATTTTTCGTGAAAAGTTCTTTAAATCTATTAACGTAAAAATTTGTACTTAAAATTTTTTTATCTCCATTTCAACATTTTTTATTTGCAAAAATAATTATTTTGAAAGCTGCTATCCCTGATGTCCTCTAAAAAAGGCGTCTTGCGGTGAGCACGATATCTCTGGACTGGACCATCTAAAATGAAACAAAAAAAAAAACAAAAATATTTCGTTAATATAATGGGTTATCTTATAATTGATCGAAGGAACAAGCACAATAATAATTTTTGACAAAATAGCGGCATCTAAAAAAAAAACGATTTTTGGAAAATTAAAAATATTTATCGGTGAGAAAAAACCTTCGATTAATTACTAAAAAATATACTTGAAAAGATTGTGTTAAAATTTGAGACCGATCGGTTAAGCCGTTTCCGAAAAATCTTGCTCACCGACTTTAAAAACACAGTTTTGAGCAAAAGTCGTTTGAAGTTTGAAAAGCACTTTCGAACGCTCTGATATATCATTACAAACGTGTGTGTAACTTCGAGAATGTTCGCCGGATTCGCAAGAAATTTTCTGTGTGTGTGTGTACTTAAATATATGTACAATGCGAAAATAAAATTTAAAAAAATCGATTTTTCGAAAATTTTAACTGTGTATAACCCCTTAACGCGAACAAAGTAGATGAGTTGAGGTGCGATTTTAATTTTTATCATTTATTACAATCACAGAGCCTTTTACGGAGCCGACAAAAATCCATGACAAAAATTGCACACGGAGCCAATAATTCAAAGAATCAGAAATGTCAGACGCCGAGAAAAAACAGGATCAGACTATATTCACGGAGCACCGAAAATAAAGATGGCGTCCGTAAAAGCGTCTGTACGAAATCGAAACAAGAGACAGTTACCCCTTAAGTACCAGTTCCAGTCCACTGAAAAGCGTCGTTCAGCCCACCCTCTCTCTCTCTCCCTCTCCCTCTCTCTCTTACACACACCCATACACACCCTCATGGCAGGATAATCTCATTTTCACCTAGTATATCTAATAAATTCATAAGGTCGCAATTGGCCAATGCTGCCCTGGCCGAATCTCCTAAACGTCAACGTTCGTTCAAGCACCCTATATCCATGCATGAAGTCACCAACTTCAAAGACCATCCCCGCAGCAGCCTATTTGTTCACATAGAGCAAAGGATGGTAATTTGGAATACCATTTTATTTTAGGCCTGCAACTTTTTTTCCGTAAGATGTAAACAAATAAAACCTTCACAAAATTAAAGCAGTTCATATACTGTCAATCTGCAAGCTGTCAAAAATAACTGAATTTGAACGCAAAATTGCACAATTCCATTTTCGAGATGGGGTGCAGGCATTTTGGAATAGGAGTATTCCAACATGT
The DNA here is from genome assembly GCA_964007375.1 of Ophion obscuratus. Taxonomy (NCBI): domain Eukaryota; kingdom Metazoa; phylum Arthropoda; class Insecta; order Hymenoptera; family Ichneumonidae; genus Ophion; species Ophion obscuratus. Next base: position 81,161,136 of record OZ023312.1, on the reverse strand, counting down.
ATTCACCTTGCTTAATTGAGTTGTGTAGGCTATCATTATTAGGCCGTTGTTTTAGAAGAAAATGTAAGACTTGTGATTATTTCGATAATCAGATTTAAGGCCTTAGGCCACTCTAGAGGCCGAAAAATAGGCTTTTTGGGGATTTTTCTCATAAAAACGACAAAATAAATCGAGATTACAAAAAAGGGTGTTTATCATACATATCAGTGACTGTATACGAATTTTTTTTCGAAGCGATTAATTTCAAAATGGCGGCTGTGCAGCATTTATCTCAAAACTGCATTTTTTAAGTTGGCCGGAAACATAACTCAGACAATTTTCAACCGATTGGCTTGAAATGTTGAATGTATCTTGAAAAATACATTGTTTATGGAAGTACGTAGGATTTTTTTTATATTCATCCTTTTATATTCATTTGTTATTAACGATTTTTAAGGCAAAGGCCATAGCCAGGTAAGTAGGGAAAAATCGCCCTTGCATTTTCTCCAGCGAAATTTGGAGTATATTCTGAGGTATGAAAAAAAATTCTGAACATTTCATCCCCGTCAACGCAATGGTTTTAGAAAAATGATTTTTTTTTTAAACAACAAAAAAATTCCAGAAACGCTTCAGTGGATCGATTCGATTTTTTTTGGTACTTGTTACGATCAAACATGTTACGAAATAAAATTATAGAACATCTTGCGAAAGATTAAGGAAAAAAAAATAGTGTTCCTTGTTTTATTTTTTTTACTATAATCTACTTGGGGTACAATAACGAAATTTTTTTCATATAATCTTTGGGCACCTTATTAGATTATATAATTTTTTCAAAATGATCGGTTTGGTAAGCTACAATGAAAAAAAAAAAGAAACAGACTTTATTGATATATTTTAGTTACATATTTATATAACTAAAATATATCAATAAAGTGTGTTTCTTTTTTTTCACTTCAGCGTACCAAGCCGACCATTTAGTTACATATCAGACTTCATTGATATAATTTAGTTATATATTTATATAACTAAAATATATCAATAAAGTGCGTTTCTTTTTTTTCCACTGTGGCGTACTAAACCGATCATTTTGAAAAAATTGTATAATCTAATAAGGTGCCCAAAGATTATATGGAAAAATGTTCGCTATTGTACCCCAAGTGGATTATAATAAAAAATAATAAAACAAGGAACATTATTTTTTTTCAAACCTTAATCTTTCGCAAGATGTTCTATAATTTTATTTCATAACACGTTTGATCGGAACAAGTACCAAAAAAAAAATCAAATCGATCCACTGTACCATTTCCGGAATTTTTCTTTTGTTTTCGATATTTAAAACAAAAATCATTTTTCTAAAACCATTGCCTTGACGGGGATGCAATTTTCGGAAAATTTGTTTTTTTTACACCTCAGAATATACTCCAAATTTCGATGGGAAAAATGCGGGGGCAATTTTTCCCTACTTACCCGGCTACGCTTTTCCCTTTTGGGAAAGTGAAAAATTTGCCTACAAAATCATTAGATAATTGTCTGCCATTATAATTGTCACCGCGAGACAAGGAAAAAACACATTTGATTTAAGGCCTTATGCCACATTAACGGGTGTAAAATCATGTGCAAATTTAACAATTTTGTTTCGTATGAAAAAGTGATTTACTCATTAAAATAATTACACGTCTGTTTTGTATGAATATCAAGCTGCTGGAATTTATTTTTTTCTGTACCAAATGGCCGACTACTCGAAACTTCTTGAAACAGCTTCTTTCCAATCGGCGTGACAAATAACTTCAACAATTTTCACTCCATTCACTTCGAATTAAAAAGTTATGTTCCTAATTTCATTTCGCAGAGAAGTACGTACGGAATGTCCGATTAATCGAAAACTTTTCATTTTATGAGCAGTTTATGAGCAGTAATAACGAAATTTTTCTCCGAAAATTCATTTCTTAAGTTCAAATAACCTACAACTTTTGAATAAAACAATATTTTTTAATTCCGTACGTACTTCTCTGGATATTCTAATGTAGATTGACGAGAATTTTTGTTTTTTGTTCTAGGTCAAAAATTGTGGATGCTAAATGTCACGTCGCGGAGCGCCTAAAAAAAAGATATAAGAAAATATTACTAATCAGCCATTTTGTACATCGAAAAAAGAAAGACATATTTTCTAACAGCTTGATATTCATACTAAATAGATGTGTGTAATTAATTTTACGAGTGTATCACTTTTGCATACGAAAAAAAATCGTTAAATTCGCACATGATTTTATACCCTACTGTGGCCTAAGGCCTTAAGGCATTATACGCAGTTGCAAGGTCAAAAAAAGTAGTTTTTTCACGATTTTTTTCTGGAAAAGGATTTCATTTGGGCAAAACGAAAAGTATTATGCAGTGTAGTCGCATCTTTTAGCTTTAGATTGGCATTTTTTATTTTCAAATATATTCATTAACATTGCTCCTGTAGGCAGGCTCCTGGAGGTCCCCGAAAAAAAGTGTGCAGCGGTGAGCAAAGTATCTCCGGTTTGGATTATCTATGGAGTACAACTTTGCAGTGACCGTTTTTCTTAGAGAGCCACTGCGGCCGAAGTAGTGGCCCTAGCTCAATAAAAAAAGTGGCATTTTAAACTAGAGGCTCTGCCAATGTAAACAATTTAAAAAAAGCTAACGGATACGTGTATGCATTATAAAGTTATTGGCACTCAAACATGGCAACCTACGAGCCGAATTCTCAGCATTTGCGGGAGGTTATGATTTACTTCTTCAACATCAAGAAATCTGCGGCTGAGGCCCACCGTTTGCTTGTAGATGCTTACGGGGAGGATTCTATTAGTGAGAAAACGTGTCGGCGGTGGTTTCAACGCTTCAAAAGTGGAGATTTTGAGGTCGAGAACCAGCATGGTGGCGGAAGGCAGAAAGTTTTTGAAGACGCCGAACTGGAGACCTTGCTGGACCAGGATTGGTGCCAAACTCAAGAGGAACTCGCCGAGACGTTAGGAGTAACCCAGCAAGCAGTTTCAAAATGTCTCCGGGATATGGGTATGATCCAAAAGCAAGGAAACTGGGTCCCGCATGAGTTGAAGCCGAGAGACATCGAGCGCCGATTTTTCACCTGTGAACAACTGCTCCAAAGACAACAAAGGAAGGGATTTTTGCACCGGATTGTGACTGGAGATGAAAAGTAGGTTTACTACGATAACCCTAAACGCCGAAAATCATGGGGACTGCCTGGTCATATTCCGTCATCGACGCCCAAACCGAATATTCACGGATCCAAAGTGATGCTGTGTATCTGGTGGGACCAGCTGGGCGTTGTGTACTATGAGCTGCTCAAACCATCCGAAACCATCACAGGGGAACTCTACCGACGTCAGTTGATGCGCTTGAGTAAGGCACTCAAAGAGAAACGGCCACAATTCAACGAAAGACATGACAAGGTGATACTGCAAAGAGTACTTGGAAACGCTGAAATGGGAGGTTTTATCCCACCCGCCGTACTCTCCAGACATTGCCCCTTCCGACTATCACTTGTTCCGGTCAATGGCACACGATTTGGCTGACCAGCACTTCGGTACTTACGAAGAAGTCAAAAATTGGGTCGATTCCTGGATTGCCTCCAAGGACCAAGACTTTTATCGACGCGGGATTCGAATGCTACCTGAAAGATCGGCCGAGGTCGTAACTAGCGACGGGCAGTACTTTGATTAAAAAATATGTAGCCACTTTTTTATAACAAAGCCTTAAACTTTTGAAAAAAACGGTCACTGCAAAGTTGTACTCCTAATAAAATGAAAAAAACCAAAAAGATTCTGTTAGGGGATTGATGAATCCAGGTACCAATCGAAGGAATAGTCGAAATTTTAATTTTTGACTGAATGGTGGCTCCGGAAAGAAACAATTTCGATTTTCGACCAAATTTTTTTCGTTAAATCGTTGAAAAAAATAGAAATAATTATTGGAAATCTTATTCCTTCGATCAATACCTGAAGAATATATCTGAGAAGGTTGTGTTAAAATTGCAGCCCGATCGGTTGAGCCGTTTTTGAGAAATCGTGCTCACCGACTCTGAAAACACCGTTTTGAGAAAAACGCGTTTGAAGTTTCGCGCGCTTACTCTCTAGCGCTCCGAGCGTCTTCACAAAAATGTGTGTATTTGCGAGAATATTCGCTGGATCGATTTGAAATTTTCAGGAAATATACTCACATATTTGTACATTCCGAAAATGCAATAAAAAAAACTCGATTTTTTTTTAATTTCTAACTGCGTATAACCCGTTAAATAGATCCTGTGTAAATTAATTTTTTTTTGGCAGTGTAATTTCCGTAAAACCCTGCTATTCCAAATTACCAGCAGTATTTCAAATATCCTACATTTCCTCTACTCGACATTATGTAGGCGTCAATGTCTTCAAGGCACCCTTGGATGAACGCAGTTATATTTATATGAAGAAGATTTTAAAGGCTGCCCTCGAAAAAAAAACCAGATGCACTGATGATAATCAATATAACATAAACATAATGGGTTTAAATCATACTTTCGCTGTATATATATATTTATATAATTATTTATTTATTTTTGTGTATATGTATATATATATTGCATGAAATATACGTGTCTGAATCGTGAGAGCTATACCACACGTAATCCGCTTTACGGGTTTTGCGAAACTGATTAGGGTTGCGTTAACGGTGAGAAAGGGTCGAAGAGGACAGGGACAAGTACACACGTATATATATATATATATATATATATATATATACACATACATACATACATATGGGTGTATGTATGAGAATTTCCCTCTATATTTATACGGAGTATTCCATGTAAAATGAGATCTCTTATGTCACGACAAATGCACCAATAACCTATGATAAAATCACAAGTCATTGATGATTATTAGAAAGTCAACTAAAATTAAAAGTCACGTGGTTTCGACATAAATAAATGAGTATTTACATGCAAAAAATTATCTTCTCTCGTAACATAATTAAATGACATTTATTTTAAATCGTCTAAATATTCAAGTCAAATGCAATTATTATAAAAAATTCCATTATTTCGAAAAATCAGGATCTATTAATTCGTACGATTCGGTTTTTTTTTGCAATTGCAATGGGTTCCACGCGAGATTACCTGTACGTGCTCATGAGTCTCCCGGATGCTTGCACTGGCACGGCTATTTCGAAATTTCCGTAGTGATGCTGAAGAGCCCTATATGTGTATATGCCCAGGAGAGTGAGAGTGAGATGAAGCGCGGTCGACAAAATTTCCCTAAGCGGATTGTATACGCCCTCAGCATGCTCTACCAAAAGCTCCCAACTGCGATTTCTGCTCCAAAAAGCTTTACCTATATTTGCCATTAAGAGGCGACGACGAGGGCTAAGGTCTTTGCTCGTCCCCGCGGTGAGGGCGTATCGCGACTGAGCCTCAACGCTGAGCGGAGTAAAATTCACCTTCACGCGACTCTCGCGCAGTTGTGATTCATTTTTTAATCGTCCAAACAAGAAAAGAACGACAATCATCACAAAAACATCAGAATCGAATTTTCGGCTGTGTATACAATATTTTGACAAACGATAATAATTAATAATCAATCATGACCATTATTATAATCGTAATAGCAATCATTATCATTATTGTCATAATAATGAAGAAACGAAAACTAATGAACAAAGAATAAAGTAGCTAAATCACTACTGACACGGAACATCCCTCAGGTGACACCCTTCGATTTTGTTGAAATTTGGATATGATATAAAGCACCGAAAAGTAAGCGATACGTATTTTTTTTAATCGACGGAAAAACTGGTTTAAGGTGTGAAACCACCCCTTAATATAGGGGTGGTTCACCCCTTAATTTTTTTTGCAATGTCACTATAGTGGATTTTTCATTGCTTCGGATTAGAACAATTTTCGTTATTATTTCATTAAAATCGGTGGACTGCTTCTGCGTGACACTGCTATATTACCTCTAGAGATGCCTTTTTTCAAAGGGTGGTTTCCCTCGATTTTTTTGAAATTTGGATATTTTATAAAGCACCGAAAAGTAAGCGATACGTATTTTTTTTAATCGACGGAAAAACTGGTTTAAGGTGTGAAACCACCCCTTAATATAGGGGTGGTTCACCCCTTAATTTTTTTTGCAATGTCACTATAGTGGATTTTTCATTGCTTCGGATTAGAACAATTTTCGTTATTATTTCATTAAAATCGGTGGACTGCTTCTGCGTGACACTGCTATATTACCTCTAGAGATGCCTTTTCTCAAAGGGTGGTTTCCCTCGATTTTTTTGAAATTTGGATATTTTATAAAGCACCGAAAAGTAAGCGATACGTATTTTTTTAATCGGCGGAAAAACTGTTTTAAGGGGTGAAACCACCCCTTAATATAGGGGTGGTTCACCCCTTAATTTTTTTTGCAATGTCACTATAGTGGATTTTTCATTGCTTCGGATTAGAACAATTTTCGTTATTATTTCATTAAAATCGGTGGACTGCTTCTGCGTGACACTGCTATATTACCCCTAGAGATGCCTTTTTTCGAGGGGTGGTTTCTCTCGATTTTGTTGAAATTTCGATATTTTATAAAGCACCGAAAAGTAAGCGATACGTATTTTTTTATCGGCGGAAAAACTGTTTTAAGGGGTGAAACCACCCCTTAATATAGGGGTGGTTCACCCCTTAATTTTTTTTGCAATGTCACTATAGTGGATTTTTCATTGCTTCGGATTAGAACAATTTTCGTTATTATTTCATTAAAATAGGTGGACTGCTTCTGCGTGACACTGCTATATTACCCCTAGAGATGCCTTTTTTCGAGGGGTGGTTTCTCTCGATTTTGTTGAAATTTCGATATTTTATAAAGCACCGAAAAGTAAGCGATACGTATTTTTTTATCGGCGGAAAAACGGTTCTAAGGGGAGAAACCACCCCTTTATTTTTTTTGCAATGTCACTATACTGGATTTTTCATTGCTTCGGATTAGAAGAATTTTCGTTATTGTTTCATTAAAATCGGTGGACTCCTTCTGTGTGAAACTGCTACATTATCCATAGAGATGCCTTTTTTCGAGGGGTGGTTTCCCTTAATTTTGTTGAAATTTGGATATGTTATAAAGCACCGAAAAGTAAGCGATACATATTTTTTATCGGCGGAAAAACGGTTTTAAGGGGTGAAACCACCCCTTAATATAGGGGTGGTTCACCCCTTAATTTTTTTGCAATGTTACTATAGTCGATTTTTCATTGCTTCGGATTAGAAGAATTTTCGTTATTGTTTCATTAAAATCGGTGGACTCCTTGTGTGTGAAACTGCTATATTACCCCTAGAGATGCCTTTTTTCGAGGGGTGGTTTCACCCCTTAAAACCGTTTGTCCGCCGATAAAAAAAATGTGTATCGCTTACTGTTCTGTGCTTCATAACATATCCAAATTTCAACTAAATCGAAGGGATCACCTGAGGGATGTTCATTGTGAGTGGACGTCCGCTACGGATTTCCTGAGAAATAAAAAACTACCCTCGAAATTGAAAAATCTACCCCCGAGCCGGTCCCAGACATTCGGAGCATATTTTCGTTGAGGCAGAAAAAAAACATGGCTCGACCAGCCACGGGACCGAGGATATCTCCGAGCTTTCGTCGACCCGTTAAGTTTGTTTAACAAAGAAAAATACGGGATTCGGCATTGAGTGAGTCCGTGCTCACACTGCGCACTCCCTTGAACACGGAATGAAGGAGGAAAAAGCACGTCGTCGTATACAACATCTAAGGGATGAAGAGGCCAAAATATCATTATATACAATATACAGGGTGAGGTACATAAAGTGTCACGGAGCAATAGCACTCAGACTATTGATCATATCCAAAAATGTTTCAGACAAAAGTTTCAGTGTTCGAGAAGGCCACCATACTGGACCACCCTATTTTTTATCGGTGGAGGTGCTGATGCACAGTGAAGGTCATCTTCACTTCTTTAAGTGGTATGGTACATTTATTTTCAACCATCTTGTGGAGCACCCCAAGCCACATAATAACGATTAGGGGGTCAAAGTCGTTCAAGGTCATTCAAGGTCAGTATCGATGATACAAATCTAAATATCTTGGATCACTACCAAAAATTTGTAGTGATCCGAAATATTTAGATTTGTATTTCATTTTTATAGGTGACCTTGAACGACTTTGACTCTCCAATGTTTTTTATGCGGCTTGAGGTGCTTCACGAGATGGTTGAAAAAAAATGTACCGTTCCATTTTAAAAAAAGTAGAGGTGACCTTCACACCGCCTCCACCAAAAAAAAAATTGGTCGCATTTGATGGATTTGACACCGTACATAGTACAATCGTGCTGTCGCTGAAAGACCCCGTAATCGGAAGAAATTGAAAGAAGGCTAGTTTTTGACAGGTGATTTTGTAGGTACCGCTGGTGCTAAAAGGTGATAAAAGGGGATGGGGGCGGATGAATGCAAACTACAACCCCTACGAGAGAAAATGTGGAGAAAAATCCGGGCTTTAGTTTTGTCCACAGCGCCGAAGTCGTGGAAGTTCATTTTGGGGGTGAAAAAGTGGGGTGTAATTATGAAAAATCAGTTTTAATTAAAAAATTATGCTAGTTCTGAAAAAGTGGGGTAAAATTTTGAAAAATCAGTTTTATTGAAAAATCATGCCTAAAAATCGGGGTGTAGGTTTTTTTAAGGAATGAAAGGTGTTAGGGGTGGATTAATGCCAAACTAAAACCCCTACGAGGTCTGCGCCTCGAGACAAAATGTGGAGAAAAATCCGGGCTTTAGTTTTGTCCCCAGCGCCGAAGTCGTGGAAGTTCATTTTGGGGATGAAAAAGTGGGGTGTAATTTTGAAAAATCAATTTTAATTCAATAACTCTTTAGAAAAAATTCGCACACTTTTTGTTCAAATGGGAATGTTATAGCCCTCGAAAAGACGCGTCGATCGAGTATTTGATTATCACTCTCCGATAATATCTCCACCCCCGAAAAAATGGGTAATATACAAAAAAAAATTGTTTATTGAATAACTCAAAAACAATAGATTTTTCTGGTATGGTTCAAATGTACGCAATGTAGAGAATAATTTTCTCTATATTTTCGTTTCTATGAACCACTCTTGAATTTTGATTTTCCAACCCCTCTCGAAGGTTGAAAATTAAAAATGAAATTCTGGCAAAACTATTGACCGCACGAATTCGCCGCCGTGGAAGAATTTGTAGCTTGAACCCTCAGCTACATTTTTGTCCACAACGCCGAACTCGTATCTCTTTATTTTCGGTCAATAGTTTTCCCAGAATATCGTTTTGAATTTTCAACCCCTGAGAGGGGTTAGAGAAAGCAAAATTCAAGGGTGGTCCATGGGAACGAAAATACAGAGAAAATTATTCTCTACATTTCGTACATTTTAACCATATCTGAAAAATCGATAGTTTTTGAGTTATTCAATAAACATTTTTTTTTGTATACTTCAACAATTCTTTTGGGGGTGAAGATATTATTGGAGAGGGATAATCAGATACTCAATCGACGCGTATTTTCAAGAGCTACAACTTTCCCGTTTGAACAAAAATTGTATGAATTTTTCCTAAAAAGTTATCGAATAAAAACGGATTTTTCAAAATTTCACCTCACTTTTTCACCCCCAAAATGAACTTTCACGACTTCGGCGCTGTGGACAAAACTAAAGCCCGTATTTTTCTCCACATTTTGTCTCCCGGCACCGACGTCGTGGCGATCGTAGTTTGGCATTAATCCACCCCATCCCCTTTCATCCCTTAAAAAAACCCTACACCCCTATTTTTAGAGATAAGAGGGACACCCTGTATACAAGCGAAATAAGAAGAGAACGTGAATGTCGCGAAACCCATGTGGACGCGAGGGTCGACGCGCAGGCGCCGACACTTGAAGCACCCTTAAGCGGCGAGAGAAGCCCAAGTGGGGGGGTAGTCTCCCCCGAAGTGAGGTATGGACGACAGCATTCTACGTCGATGTAACCCTCTCGCTCCCTCCCGTCGTCTCTTTCCAAGAGTGAGATGGGACAAGAGCTTTCCTGGCAGTAGGAGGGGGGGGGGGGGGGGGGGGGGTGGCTTTAACTTTCCACGTCGCGGACAAAACGTCGTGGCGTTTCAGTACGCCGGCGTCCTCGACGCGTAAAGCATCAGCCCAAGCTCTGCGGTCTCGGCCAGGGCCACGTGTATATGCCACACAAAGGGCGACAGAGCGGCTAAGAGTGATACAGGGATATCAATGAAAACACCTATCCACCTGCGAAATAATATTGTTATTTTTTTATCAGTCCGTCTCTTGCGGCTAACGATCAACGGAAATTAACAACGATTTTTTATATTCTAAACACTAATAAAAAAAAACATATTTTAAAAATGGTTCCAACGACCGATTCGTAAAATACAACAGTGAGAAACCAACAGCAAAGAAGTTAATTCAACGAGGGTGAAAAGTAGTGACGACAAATTATTTGATATCTCGTGCACCGCGGCTGTATTCGAATTTAAGGGGTTAGGCCACTCTAGAGGCCGAAAAAATAGGCTTTTTGGGGATTTTTTTTTTTTCAGAAAAACTACAAAATAAATCGACATTACAAAAAGGGTGTTTATTATACATATCAGTGACTGTATACAATAATTTTTTTGAAGCGATTAATTCCAAAATGGCTGCTGTGCAGCGTGTATATCAAAACTGCATTTTTTAAGGGCTCTGTCTACTTTGGTTGCATGAAAAAAACGCGATTTTTATTCATTTTTTTAATGAATGCTGTTATGTTTGTTGATATAAAACTTGTTAGGCTTAACAAAAACATTCGTGAATTGCAAAAAAATAAAAATTTATTGATTTTAACTACTTTTTAGTGTGAAAATGCCAGGCAAACTGGAGTCCTCAAAAAGTAGGTAGGTGTGCGATGTTGAAAAAATCTGAACAACGGCCGATCTGAAACAAAAAAATTGAAAGGTTTTAGGTTTAGTGTGACAGTGGATATATCCCGTACCTCTAATATTAATTTATATGCAAAAATAGAAAAATGGTGGACAAAAAAAATTAAACGTGTTTTTTGCACCCAAACAAACAAATGCCAAAAATAAAAATTTTGCAATAATTCTGGTACGGGATATGGCGATAAGTGCACGGAATATGTGGTTAAAATTTTATAAGGATGAGTTCAGTAGTTTCTGAGATTTTTTCAACAAGCGGTCCAAAAACGTTGTTTCCAGTAAAACGCGCTTAAAGTTTTAATTTATAAAAAATCGTAAAAAAAATCTGAATTGCACTTAATCAGCGATGCCTGGACCATACATAATTCCTTTTGTTTCTTCCTGTGACTCAAGTTCTTGCGATTAAAGTAGTAGAATAGTTTTAAAGTAGACAGAGCCCTTAAGTTGGCCGGAAACACAACTCAGACAATTATCAACCGATTCACTTGAAATGTTGAATATTTCTTGAAAAATACAATTTCTATGGAAGTACGTAGGATTTTTTTTTTTACATTGCATAGTTCATTTGTTATTAACAATTATCTGACGATTTTCCAAGCAAATTTTTCACTTTCCAAAAATTTGCCTAAACAATCGTCAGATAATTGTTAATAACAAATAAACTATGCAATATAAAAAAAAAATCTTGGGTACTTCCATAGACAATGTATTTTTCAAGATATATTCAACATTTCGAGTGAATCGGTTGAAAATTGTCTGAGTTATGTTACCGGCCAACTTAAAAAATGCAGTTTTGAGATAAACGCTGCACAGCCACCATTTTGAAATTGATCGCTTTAAAAAAATTATTTTATGTGGTCACTGATATGTATGATAAACACCCTTTTTGTAATCTCGATTTATTTTGTATTTTTTCTGGGAAAAAAATCCCCAAAAAGCCTTTTTTCGGGCTCTGGAGTGGCCTAAGGCCTTAAGGGGAGGGTAGGGGTTTCAGTGTGAAAAAAAAACACTTTTTTGCGAATTTTTTTCATCTATACCAAAATATCCACAAACAAGCCGGTGACAAAGCTTTGCCAAGAACGCCATTGGAAAAATACAATTTGCGGTGTTCACTGTATCTCAGCTACAAATTATCTGAAATCAAGTACCATTAAAATTTAGTCAAAGTATCGTCAAATCCTCTCCCCAACGGTCTTTGATAATTTTTTTTTTTTTCATTTCTAAATTTTTGGTGGTCATGTAAAGTGAAAAGTGCTATTTTTCACGAAAGATTCCGCCATTTTGGGGGTGGAAAACCCCCTCAATGTAAAAAAAATCTCAAACTAACCGTTGGGGGGAGGTATTTTGTATGTAGAAAGTGTGTACCAAGTTTGCAATAAATCGGTCATGTAATTTTCAAATGGCAGTAAACACGAACTTTGAAAAAGTGGATTCGAGAAAAACGCTTTTAAAGTTTTTTTCTGTCGGAGCTAGAGTGTTAGAGGAGCAAGACTAAATAGTCAATAACTTCGAGAGTTTTGCTCTGATTGACTTGAAATTTTGGGATTATATTCTTGAAATGTTCAACTATAAGAAAAGACAAAAAAAATCGATTTTTCAAAAGTGCAAACCCCTAACCTCCCCTTAAACATTTCTCTCTCTCTCTTTCTCCTTTTATACTGCAAACGTCGCGGATAAAAATAGGAAATACAGCTTGCACCGCGACGTATATGATCGTTTGTAACCATAGAGAGTCGAAGGGGCCGCGTGTCCCACACGTTTCTCCATTTCCGGTATTCCGAAATATACCTATATATATATACGTATAGATTGCGTATGTACGTTTCCTACCAGTACGTGACTCCACGCAACGTCCAAGTGTTCGATAAAATAAAAATAAAATGCCAAACACGTGATATCCGGAAGTCGCGGAAATCGTCGTGTCATGATTGATTGGCGAACACAGTAACGAGAAAACGATCAAACGAGTAACGCGGATTTCTTTTAAATCTGACAAGAAACCTCCCTCAGGTGGCACTCTTCGATTATGTTGAAATTTGGATACGTTATAAAGCACCGAAAAGTAAGCGATACGTATTTTTTTTATCGTCGGAAAAACAGTTCTAAGGGGTGAAACGAACCTTCCAAAATAGGGGTGTTTTTCGTTTTTCGTCGATAACTTTATCGTTCTCATCTCCAATGTATAGTGCACAAAAAAATAAACATTGTTGCAATTTGAAATTTTTAAATATCTCGTACCGTTAAAACGTTATCGAAGAAAAACGAAAAACATCCCCATTTTTGAGGGTGCGTTTCAGCCCTTAAAACCGTTTTTCCGCCGATAAAAAAAATACGTATCGCTTACTTTTCGGTGCTTTATAACATATCCAAATTTCAACAAAATCGAAGGGTGTCACCCGAGGGATGTTCTTGTGAGATACACAAAATAGTATCTCTTCGTTTATCTGTTTACTTATTGATTAGTGTATCAGCGAAAATTTACATTTTTCACATCAACGCAGGCTAAAATAACGTGAAAGTCTCCAAGACCAAATGGAGAAACAGAGACAATAATCAGAGAAAGAAGTATCGAGATTACAAGGCATAAAATCGAGAAAGAGAGGGTGGAGGGGTGAAAAAAAGTGACGGTGTCCCGAGAGATTCGTTTCGTCTTCAACGCTGTCAGTGGTGAGGACCCAACGAGACAGACTGCACACACTATCTCGATGAGCTGTCACGTGTTCTTCATCCCCCCTCGTACATCAAGGGATTCGTGACCGACGAGCAGTGATTAGTTTACATCTGTATGAGAACACACATACAAGCACACGCGCTACGAAAAACATTCAAACGATAAAAATCACTAAATCGTACGATAATAATTGCTTCTGGTATCGTATAAATACTTGAACACCTAAAAGATCGATAAAAACCATTTTTGTAAACCAAACGAAACCTGTGCACCGAATATTTTTGAAGGTTCATGTTGTGATATATATACACATATATATATGTGAATCGCTCGTATATATCGCACATATCCATAAACCAGAGGAACAAAAGTACGTTAAAGAACGATAGAAAAAGAGCAGGGTGGCCGCACGGGTGCACCGTAGTTGGGGAGCAGCCGGAAGGGTCTCTCCCTCTGCGGGATCAGGACGGGGATGTCCCGGCGACGAGGGAGCAAGCCCCCTGACCGTCCGCGCATCAAAAACTACTCATCGTCTCATGGGCGCCAACCTCACTAAACAGAGCCGGGTGAGTGCTGGGTGCACTCTTTTTGTTTTGTTTTTTTTTCCAGTGCCATTCCATACAGATTAAAGTTGAAGGATAAAGGAAGTTGTTTTCATTCTTTACTCGGATCGATGAAGGCATTAGGCCACTCTAGAGGCCGAAAAAATAGGCTTTTTGGGGATTTTTTTCAGACAACTACAAAATCAATCAAACGATTTTTTAGGCAAATTTTTGGAAAGTGACAAATTTCGTCAGATAATTGTTAATAACAAATTAACTATGCAATATAAAAAAAATCCTACGTACTTTCATAGATAATGTATTTTTCAAGATATATTCAACATTTCAAGTGAATCGGTTGAAAATTGTCTGAGTTATGTTTCCGGCCAACTTAAAAAATGCAGTTTTAAGTTAAACGCTGCACAGCCGCGATTTTGAAATTAATCACTTCAAAAAAATTATTTTTTACGGTCACTGATATGTATGACAAACACCCTTTTTTGTAAACTCGATTTATTTCGTAGTTTTTCTGAAAAAAAAACTCCAAAAAAGCCTATTTTTTCGACCTCTAGAGTGGCCTAACCCCTTAATCGAGGAGTACAGTAGGGGATGATAAATCGAAACTGATAAATTAAAAAAGCTTTGTTTAGACTTATTTCATGTATGAGAAAGATATAATCGCGAATTGGCATAAAAAACGAAGAAATAATGGTCGATAGTTGATGATATGAAACCTTTCCGAACGTTGCTTACGAACGGAAAGAAACTTTCGAGGTATGCTCAAAGGACACTCCGTTCGAAGTTGGTAGCTCGAAAATAATGAATCTATAAGGCTGACAATGAATATTTAAACTCCAGATATATGGATACGCACCGATGTCAACAAAAATCAGGGAGGTTGTTTTCTTTCTTTACTCGGATCGATTAATCGAGGGGTACAGTAGGGGATGATAAATCGAGACTGATCAATTGAGATTAGCTTTGTTTAGACTTATTTCATGTATGAGAAAGATATAATCACGTATTGGCATAAAAAACGAAAAAATAATGGTCGATAGTTGATGATATGAAACCTTTCCGAACGTTGCTTACGAACGGAAAGAAACTTTCGAGGTATGCTCAAAGGACACTCCGTTCGAAGTTGGTAGCTCGAAAATAATGAATCTATAAGGTTGACAATGAATATTTAAACCCCAGATCTATGGATACGCACCGATGTCAACAAAAATCAGGGAGGTTGTTTTCTTTCTTTACTCGGATCGATTAATCGAGGGGTACAGTAGGGGATGATAAATCGAGACTGATCAATTGAGATTAGCTTTGTTTAGACTTATTTCATGTATGAGAAAGATATAATCGCGTATTGGCATAAAAAACGAAGAAATAATGGTCGATAGTTGATGATATGAAACCTTTCCGAACGTTGCTTACGAACGGAAAGAAACTTTCCAGGTATACTCAAAGGACACTCCGTTCGAAGTTGGTAGCTCGAAAATAATGAATCTATAAGGCTGACAATGAATATTTAAGCCCCAGATATATGGATACGCACCGATGTCAACAAAAATCAGGGAGGTTGTTTTCTTTCTTTACTCGGATCGATTAATCGAGGAGTACAGTAGGGGATGATAAATCGAGACTGATTAATTGAGAAAAGCTTAGTTTAGACTTTTTTCATCTGTGAGAAAGATATAACTGCCTTCGTATAAAAAACAAAAAAATAATGGTCGATAGTTGATGTTATGAAACCTTTCCGAACGTTGCTTACGAACGGAAAGAAACTTTCCAGGTATACTCAAAGGACACTCCGTTCGAAGTTGGTAGCTCGAAAATAATGAATCTATAAGGCTGACAATGAATATTTAAACCCCAGATATATGGATACGCACCGATGTCAACAAAAATCAGGGAGGTTGTTTTCTTTCTTTACTCGGATCGATTAATCGAGGAGTACAGTAGGGGATGATAAATCGAGACTGATTAATTGAGAAAAGCTTAGTTTAGACTTTTTTTATCTATGAGAAATATATAATTGCCTTCGTATAAAAAACAAAAAAATAATGGTCGATAGTTGATGATATGAAACCATTCCGAACGTTGCTTACGAACGGAAAGAAACTTTCCAGGTATGCTCAAAGGACACTCCGTTCGAAGTTGGTAGCTCGAAAATAATGAATCTATAAGGCTGACAATGAATATTTAAACCCCAGATATATGGATACGCACCGATGTCAACAAAAATCAGGGAGCTTGTTTTCTTTCTTTACTCGGATCGATTAATCGAGGAGTACAGTAGGGGATGATAAATCGAGACTGATCAATTGAGAAAAGCGTAGTTTAGACTTTTTTCATCTTTGAGAAAGATATAATTGCCTTCGTATAAAAAAACAAAAAAATAATGGTCGATAGTTGATGATATGAAACCTTTCCGAACGTTGCTTACGAACGGAAAGAAACTTTCGATGTATGCTCAAAGGACACTCCGTTCGAAGTTGGTAGCTCGAAAATAATGAATCTATAAGGCTGACAATGAATATTTAAGCCCCAGATATATGGATCCGCACCGATGTCAACAAAAATCAGGGAGGTTGTTTTCTTTCTTTACTCGGATCGATTAATCGAGGAGTACAGTAGGGGATGATAAATCGAGACTGATTAATTGAGAAAAGCTTAGTTTAGACTTTTTTCATGTATGAGAAAGATATAATCGCGTATTATCATAAAAAACGAAGAAATAATGGTCGATAGGTGATGATAACGTTGACTACGAACGGAAAGAAACTTTCCAGATATGCTAAAAGAACACTCCGTTCGAAGTTGGTGGCTCGAAAATAATGAATCTATAAGGCTGACAATGAATATTTAAACCCCAGACATATGGATACGCATCGATGTCAACAAAAATCCAGCAGGTGTAAAGTGATGCGCCAAGGCGCGATGTGCACACGTTTCATTGGTTCCCGCCAGGTGTGACTGTATTTTTCCATCCTCTGGCTGCTCGTGTTTGCATTCAGACCCGAAATAGCATCCAGGAAAAATCCGATAACGGAACAAAGTTGCAAAAGATGCCTTTTTCAATGTTTCTATCCAAATAATGAGGATTTCGCCAACCCTACATCCAGCGGTCCCTTTTCTCGGTCTATTGCATAGATTGACGATAGAGTCAAATATTGGATTAAAAACGAGCCAATCTGGACAAAATAAAGGACAGAAGTGAATCGCAGTATCGAGAGGAGTGAGCAAGAGAGAGAGAGAGAGAGAGAGAGAGAGAGAGGTGGGGAGAGTAATGGCGAGAGGCAGAGGGTTATCTTTCCACGCTTGCTGATGAATGAAGCATTCATATGCCTGCCGGCACGTTCCTACGTAATATCACAGTCGTAATGCATCCATATACATACTTCCTTTAGCATTTGATACAAACGCACCAACAAAAACATATGCACGTTTGTACATGGATGAAGGATACATAGTAAGGCAAGACTGCGAGTCTAGCCAGTTTCTTTCGTGTGCTCAGATGTGCCTTCTTCAAGTACTCCACACTACTACGACTTTTGCTACACACCGGAACGAGATATTGATCCCCGGGATTTCTTACGCATTATATACGTTCGTATGTACGGTTGAACAGTCGCAATGCTATTGGCTACATACAGCCGCGATTTTTACGTACAACATAACGACTGTCTTCGGATCCGCTCACTATGGCCTATTCATGCCACAGCGTATTATTGTGCGAGATTTTTCTTCCCCTCAATCGTACGCCAACTAGCGAATCTCACAATCAACAGCTTCATTGTACGTGAGTCTCCACGGTTCTCGAGGGGTTGACGAGAAGCTTGTGCGAAATATCTCCGACACGTAAATCACGCTCAAACGAATGTAAAAAAAATCCAAGAGCTACGGTGTAGTAAATTAAGCGGAAATCCGTTTGATTAAATTTAAGGGGGTATACCAGTGTGAACGCTGAAAATTTGAGTGATTTTCGGGAATTTTTTGGAAGAAAAGTACTCAATTAAATGTCACGGAAAATTAAGAATATATTTGGCTATATTGACCGATATTACATCATTTTTTCGTAGAAAAATATTGAGATCCAGGCGACTTATGCGCTGCTTTCGGAGGCGCCAAAAAAAAGTTCCTCCACTGCTGACATGATTCCGGACGATTGTGTAGCTGAAACCGAAAAAGGAAAAAATGTCGTTAAACTGGAAGGTATTTCCTGTACAATGACGTAGGATTTTCGAAAAATATCAAAATCTAACAAAATGGCGTAGTTATGAAAAAAACGTCTGTTTTCTTGCCTATAAAATGGTAGTTTTTTTCAATGCCAAATCGTCAATTTTCGTCCAATCAAAAATATCCTACGTCATTGGAGAATAAATATATTCAAGAGTACTCAGTTCATATTTCAAGTCAATCGGATAATTGCACTTTGAGTTACAATGTCACGAAATTTGAAAAATCTCATTTCGAGAAAAGCGCGTTTAAAGATTTAACTATCGATTTTTGCAAGATGACATGATTAGAGATACGGCCTTGAAATTTTTACAGGATATTCCCGAAAGTATAAACTTTCGAGAAAAGGCAACAAAAATCGACTTTTTAAAAGTGTCACAGTGGTACAGCCCCTTAATCGTAACTTTATACTTTTTTTCTGACGTTGCAATAAATTAATTGAATCATATGTAATTATTAAATATGTATAAAATAAATAATAAAAATATTTATTTTACATATAAATTATAAATTATGAATTATTTATAAAATAATACTACAGTCGTGCTGTATATTGGAATCGGAAAAATAATAAGAAGGCTAGTTTTTTGACAGGTGATTTTGTAGGTGCCGCGGGTGCTAAATCGAAGTTTGCCTAAAAATCGGGGTGTAGGGTTTTTTTTAAGGGGATGAAGGGGAAAGGGGTTGGATTAGTGCCAAAGTACAACCCCTACGAGGTCAGCGCCGGAAGAGAAAATGTTCAGAAAAATCCGGGCTTTATTTTAGTCCACAGCGCCAAAGTCATTGAAGTTCATTTTGAGGGTGAAAAACTGAGATGAAATTTGGAAAAATGAGTTTTAATTCGTAAACTCCTTAAGAAGAATTCATACAATTTTTGTTCAAATAGGAACGTTCTAACCCTTAAAAAGACGCGTCGATCGAGTATTTAATAATCCCACTCCGATAATATCTTCACCCCCAAAAAAATTGTTGAAATTTCCAAAAAAATTGTGTACCGAATAACTCAAAAAAAATCCATTTTTCGGGGATGGTTTTGATGTACGGAATGTAGAGAATAATTTTCTCTATATTTTCGTTTCTATGGACCACCCTTGAATTTTGCTTTTTCCAACCCCTCTCAGGGGTTGAAAATTCAAAATGAAATTCTGGGAAAACTATGGACCGAAAATAAAGAAATACGAGTTTGGCGTTGTAGACACAAATGTAGCTGATGGTTCAAGCTAAAAATTGTTCCTCGCCGGTGAATTCGTGCAGTCAATAGTTTTCCCAGAATTTCATTTTTCATTTTCAACCCCCGAGAGGGGTTGAAAAAAGCAAAATTCAAGGGTTCTCCATAGAAACGAAAATATAGAGGAAATTATTCTCTACATTTCATACATTTAAACCATACCCGAATAATCTATTGTTTTTGAGTTAGTCAATAAACAATTTTTTTTGTTATTTCAACAATTTTTCTGATGCTCAAGATATTATCGGAGAGTAATGATGAAATACTCGATTGACACGTCTTTTCAAGGGCTACAACGTTCCCATCTGAACAAAAATTGTACGAACTTATCCTAAGAAGTTATTGAATTAAAACTGATTTTTCAAATTTCACGCCACTTTTTCACCCCCAATATGAACTGCCACGACTTCGGCGCTGAGGACAAAACTAAAGCCCGGATTCTTCTGAACATTTTGTCTCACGGCGCCGATCTTGTAGAAGTTGTAGTTTAGCATCAATCCACCCCCATCCCCCTTCATCCCCTAAAAAAGAACCCTGCATCCCGATTTATATGGAAATTTGGATTTATGTCTCGCGGTACCTACATAATCACCTGTCAAAAAACTGGCCTTCTTCGAATTTTTTCCGATTACGGGGTTTTTCAGCGACAGCACGACTGTACTATAAATCACGCGTAAATGAATTTTTAAAATATCCACGAGCGACGGTATAATAAATTAAGCGGAAATCCGTCTGATTAAATTTAATTGTAACTTTATACATTCGCGAACCCCCCCACATAGTCCCAATCCCTCGTTAATTAGAAAACGATAGAGTATATCGATGTATTAATTAAATTCACTAGTGGTCATTCCGAAACCCCGTCGGGCGGTTCTCATCCCCCGCGCGCACTCTACCCTCTTCATCCCCGTTCCCCCTCTACCCCAAAACTTTCAGGCTTTTTCCCCCCTGGTGGTTTTAAATTTTGCGAACGCTGAAGCGGGAGATCGAAATTACCATTCCGCTCACCGGACACGTTTAATAATTGTTTTTCCACGGTTCATGGATGCTCGATTGTTTATCGAATAATCCTTAAATGTCGAAGCGAAATTATATTGAAAAAAAAATATATAAAAAAATGTATTTAAAAAATACATAAAAAAGCATATTTGAGAGATAATTCGGCGACCTCGTGTAATAACTGAAATCTGTCCAAGGAGACTTTTCAATAATAGTATTTTTGTTAAGGGGTTAGGCCACTCTAGAGGCCGAAAAAATACGCTTTTTGGGGATTTTTTTTTCTGAAAAACTACATAATAAATCGAGATTACAAAAAAGGGTGTTTATCATACATATCAGTGACTGTAAACAATAATTTGTTTGAAGCGATTACTTTCAAAATGGCGGCTGTGCAGCGTTTATCTCAAAACTGCATTTTTTAAGTTGGCCGGAAACATAACTCAGACAATTTTCAACCGATTCTCTTGAAATATTGAATATATCTTGAAAAATACATTGTCTATGGAGGTACGTAGACTTTTTCTGATATTGCATGGTTCATTTGTTATTAACAATTATCTAACGATTTTTTAGGCAAACCCGTGCAGAAATTTTGGCAGGGATACAGCTGGATTCTGACTTGTATCCCGGGCTCCCAGTTGGGATCTAGTCCGATATCGGATCAGATTCGAAGACTAAATGTAAGATCCGTAAACTGGATTCCATTAGGGATCCAGAACCGGATCCTTTAATGACTCTAAATAGATTCCCCATGGAATCATTGAGGAATCTGGGAAGGATCACGGGTGAATACAGGCTGAAATAAAATGTCAAAAATGGAATTATGACATGTTAAATTTATTATAAAAATAAATAACATTTATAAAGTGTTGGTGCATTAAACTATCAATAAAAAAAATTTGTCCAAAGATTCAAATGGCAGATGGCGCTCATCGTGAGATTTTGATGTGAATTAAAAAAAATTCACATCAAAATCTGTGAATGCAAATGGATCGACAAGAAATTATAAATACAAAAAAATTCACAAAATTAGTTGTGAATTTTTTCGTATTTAAGACAAATTAAAATCAAATTCAAAATGATTAGATTAAAATTTGCGCCAAAAGTGAGTTCGTACGTATTTTGAGAGAAAACATTGCCTCGAGGCAAAGAAATTTTTGCACATAACTTTTTGTGCGAACATTTCTTTGCCTCAACACAATGTTTTCTCTCAAAATACGTTTACGCTTGTGGTGTAAATTTTAATATAACTGTCGTGAATTCGATTTTTATTTTCTCAACTAGAGGAAATTCACAACTCATTTTGTGATTTTTTTCATATTTATAATGTAATATTTGAAACTCACAACTTTTTCTGCAAAAATTTCTTCGCCTCGACGAAATGTTTTCTCTCGAAATACGTAAGAACTCACGGTTGGTGTAAATTTTAATCTAATCATTGTGAATTTGATTTTAATTTGCCTTAAATACATGTTTATACCCACCGACACGTCGGTGGGTATAAACAGACACTTATTCCCCAAAACCGGTATCCCGGTTAGAATCCAACTTGCATCAGCATCGGAATATGTACGACGACGATGGCAGAATTTTGAAAATTTTGGCATCACGTGAATTTTCGGTATTACTATGTAATTCCTATCTATATATAGGAATTTTATAGATAGGAATCTATAGACAGAAATTCCTATCTATAGATAGGAATTCCATAGTAATACAGAAAATACACGTGACGCCAAAATTTTCAAAATGATGCCATCGTCGTCGTACATATGCCGATACTGATGCAAGTTGGATTCTAACCGGGATACCGGTTTTGGGGAATCCATGACAAATCCTGATCGGAATTTGATCGGACATAGGGTATCCCGGTCAAAATTTCTGCACGGGAATTTTTGGATAGTGAAAAATGTCGTCAGGTAATTGTTAATAACAAATGAACTATGCAATATAAAAAAAATCCTACGTACTTCCATAGATAATGTATTTTTCAAGATATATTCAACATTTCAAGTGAATCGGTTGAAAATTGTCTGAGTTATGTTTCCGGCCAACTTAACCCTTAGTAGTCGCACTTAGCTAGAATTACGTTATAGTCATACTGGGTCCATGGGACCTAAGCGTTTTTAAATTGTTATAAATATATATGCATATATATAAATATGTTGTTATAAATATATATAAATATATATAAATAGTTGAGGCGTTTTTAAATTGTTATAAATATTGAAATAATGCATTGAGCGATATGAAAAAAATAGTGAGGTATAATTTGAAACTTCTTTAATACAAGGATATTGGTTAGAAATCAAAAATTAAATTTTAAATATGCAAAAAAAATTATGCAAAAATAAACGTGAAAAATGCCTTTTTTTACAAAAATTGCTGCAAGTCTTGTAATAATTAACCAAAAAAATGGTTTTATAATCTGGAAACAATGTACTTTGTAATAGACATAGCGGTTTCTGTGGACTTTTCAAAAAGTATATTTATTTCATCCAACGCAGGTGCGATTTATAAGGAAAGAATGAAACGCTTACGCATATAAAAAAATGTTTGTTTTATTGGAAAAAAAAGTTGTACGGCATCAAAATAATTTGTTTGGATCCCGTGGACCCAGTGTGACTATTAAGGGTTAAAAAAATGCAGTTTTGAGATAAACGCTGCACAGCCGCCATTTCGAAATGAATCGCTTCAAAAAAATTAATCTATACAGTCACAGATATACATGATAAACACCCTTTTTTGTAATCTCGATATATTTTGTAGTTTTTCTGAAAAAAAATCCCCAAAAAGCCTATTTTTTCGGCCTCTAGAGTGGCCTAAAGCCTTAATATAAAATTTTACGTCCCATCGAAGAGAAGTTGACAATCTCGAAAAGAAATCAACAACGTAGTGACAATTAATCTTGCCTATAAAAATGGGAGAATTGACAGCAGAATTGAGCAATGATTTTTCAGAAATCCGAAATGTCCATCAACCATGCAGCGTTTTATTTTAAATCGCAGATGGCGTTCAGTTTGCGTGCGAATAATTCGGTTGGTGGTTTTATTCAATGCGACGTAACCCCCG
>OZ023312.1:81127462-81132462 GCA_964007375.1 Ophion obscuratus | reverse complement strand
TTGGAAGCCACTTCGAAAAGTATTTATTTTATATGAAAAATAAAATTCTAATGCTTATGCATTTTTCCGTTAAAATAAAAACATTCCTGTATTATTTCTGCCTAGCAGAGCATACACTTTCTACCTAAATACTATAAAAAAGCTAATTTATATTAAAAGTGTCCACAACTAATTCCACCAGTGTATATCGTTGTGGCATATTTGCGAGAGAAGGAAAATGCACGAGTTTGAGGGATTACTTTTTTATGAAAGGACCACGTGATTGGGATATGTCGTTTGTGATAAAAATGCGTGCACTGTCTCCCTCGTTCAACTGCTTTCGAAGGATCTTTTATTCTGTGTTGTTTGGGAAATTTAGTGACACTAGGCAGGGTGCGTTTTCTCCCTTTTATGTGTTTACGAGAAAAAAGGAATAAACAGCGTGCGTGTATATATATATATATATATATATATATGAGGTACTCCACGTGAATCCGGTGGACTTTTTCCCCGACCCTCGCCAATTCGATTTATTTATTTTTTATCTGATTCCATTGACTTTAAGACACCCTGATTTTTTTTTACAATTTTCGAAACAACCCTTAGTCAAAAAGAAACGCCCAGATTTAAAAATCTGAAAAAATTCCCAAAAATGCGTGATTATGTGTAAAAAATTTCAAGCTATCACCCGCAATGGATGTATGATTTTTTCGGTACTTCCTGAGCGATTAACGTTTTAAAAAATCCGAAAAAATTCAAGAACCCCTTACCTCGAGCTGATACTTAAATATTTTGATACCCACAATGAATTTTTTTGACCATCTTTGAATAACCAAATCACAATCATGGACCTTGAACAGTTAGCAGTCAATTTTTTGGATTCTTCAAAAGTTAATCGCTCAGAAAGTACAGAAAAAACCATACTTCCACTACGGGTGATAGCTTGAAAATTTTCACATACAATCACGCATTTTTGGGAATTTTTTCAGATTTTTTAATCGGGGGGTTTTTTCGGAGAACTTTTTTTTTGACTAAGGTTTGTTCGATAAATGTAAAAAAAAAGCAGGGTGTCTTTTAGAGTCAATGGAATCAAATTTTAAAAAAAAGCAAATTGGCGGGTGTCATCGAAAAAGTCCACAGGATTCACGCGGAATACCTCATATATATATATATATTAGACTGATTCAAAAAAAAAATTTCCTTCTGGATTCTCGTGCTATTGTCGGGCACTGATAAAACAAAATTTCTCTAAAAAGATGGGCGCGGTCACTCAATTTTTAGAGGTGGCTATCTCGACTTTTTTGTATTTGAATTTTTTTTAACGAACGTATTGCATTTAAACATAGTCATGGCTTCGGATTACGGATAAAAATCGGAAAAGTTTTGAGTTTGTTCTTTTACAAACATAACAGAGAAAAACTGACCATACGTCGAAGTGCACACGAAACGATGAAAGAAATTTTCGAACAATGAAAATGTGCTGAAATTCCAACGCGTCGATTGAATAACGCAATCTTGAAATCAATAAAACTCCATCTAGTCTGGAAACAACTTTTAAAAAATCGAGTTAAAAAGAATTTGCCGTCACAAATATCGAAGGAGCGTAAATTTAAGAGAGATTTGGACAAACTGTTCAACGTTGCACATTTTCTTTCTGCCCAAAATGTTAACGAACTTGAGAATGGCTGGGAAGAAATGTAAATGAGTTTGAAGATAATATAAGCGTAGCATTTTGAAAATGTAAATATACGATTTATGAATAAAAGCTTATAATTTAATTTTTCGTAAAAAGTGCAAAATGTTAATGCGTATAAATAAATCTACATGAATAACGAGAGTAGTATAGACGCCATTATTGATCTACCTGGATTTGAATTGTGAATATTGCACCCTTTTCAAATTGTTAGAGTTTATTTTTGTTACGAAAAAGCTGCTGGATGTGATTTTTATCCGTAATCCGAAGCCATGACTATGCTTAAATGCAATACGTTCGTTAAAAAAAATTCAAATACAAAAAAGTCAAGATAGCCACCTCTAAAAATTGAGTGACCGCGCCCATCTTTTTAGAGAAATTTTGTTTTATCAGTGCCCAACAATAGCACGAGAATCCAGAAAAAAAAATTTTTTTTGAATCAGTCTAATATATATATATATATATGAGAAGGAAATCATTTTGATGACATTCAACGTCCAAGACTGCCCACACAGGAGCCTATCGTCCCCATACTCAACATCATGTACACCCCAATGTTTTCAAAATCACTGCTCGTTAAATATACGCATATTTATATAAAAGTTATTTCAAGGATTGTCCTGGCCTCCATATCAACTATTCGTTTGAAAAAAATTTTGGACTGTGCTCAATGCATCATATGTGGTGATAGCTACTATTACACAGATACAATGGCTTCGAAATATATTTTGCTACATATACGTCTATATACACACACACACACACACACACACACACACACACACACACACACACACACACACACAAAAACACACAAACACACAAACACACACACACGTCATTGTCGAGGGCTCGAACAACACTTCGATTTAAATTCATGAATAATTCCTTCTTGCTTGGTCCCTCGCGAGGGCTAGAGATCGACCGAAGCTTTTTGTTTCACGCAACAGCAGCAATTTTTTCTCCCTTTCTTTTTCTACTTTCTCTTCTATATATATACATACATATACATATATATATATATATCTTTATATGCATGCATTCAAACATCCCTCAATGTTCCTCCTTTATCTGTCCTCCCGGACTTATTTGCCACGTGTTTGATCTTCCAGGCCTTTTTGCTTTCCTCTTTTCCCAGATAGGTAGTGCAGGACGCAGCATTACATTTTTTTTCTTATTTTTCACTTCGTTCCCGTGCTTGCGTTTTATCTTGTAAGTTCGTTCGTCTTTCTGTTCGTGCTTCTGTTATGAGGCTTCCGTTGCATCACTAGTGATTATCGACTATTATGTACATTTAATTTAAAAGAAAAGATTATTGGAAGCATAACCTCTTTTGTGTCTGCCCCCCCCCCCCCAGGCCCAGAAAGATATGCTAGACTGGGGGGGGGGGGGGGCATGCCTGTGTGACAAAACACTCAGGTTTTGCCTCCGGGTCTCATTAGTTTTTATGGCTTGAATCGGGATAGGTAATCGGACGACATCGTGACGGTGCTGGATCTCGCCAATCGAGACCGTTTAGCTTGAGCGCCCATACGAGCCAAACTACTTTTACTTTTTAGCATGTTGCAAGCTTTTCAATTTCAGACTCCTGCATCTTGGAAAACGAAACCCAAACCTACATTGATAACCGGACGTAAATGGATCATAAAATGCGTTGAAGTGCAAACAATTCGATGCGCCGTAAACACAATAAACGTATCAACGTTTCCACCTACTTAAGGCCTAAGGTCACAGTAATGGGTATAAAATCATGTGCGAATTTAACCAATTTTTTTTCGTATGAAAAAATTTTTCAATCGTAAAATTAATTATACACACATATTTTTTTTTTGTTTCAATGTACAAAATGGCTGACTACTGATATTTTCTTTTGTTATCTTTTTTTATTCGCTCCGCGGCGTGACATTTAGCATCCGCAATTTTTTACCAAGGACAAAAACAAAAATTCTCGTCAATCTACATTAGGATACCTAGAGAATTACGTACGGAATTTAAAAAATATTGTTTTATTCAAAAGTTGTAGGTATTTGAACTTAAGAAATGAATGTTCAGTGAAAAATTTCGTTGGGACTGCTCATGAAATGCTCGTAAAATGAAAAGTTTTCGATTAACCGGAAATTCCGTACGTACTTCTCTGCGAAATGCAATTAGGAACATAACGTTTAAGGGAGACTTTGTCCTTGGAGTGCCATATTTCAGGTGTTTACATTTTTTTTTTTTTTTTTAAGGAAACGAGTAAAGCTTTTTGAGTGCGGTTTTTTTCTTGCTTTTATTCATGATATACAGAACGTTAAAAATTTTTTTTTTTAAACAAAAACCAAAATGGCGGCCGTTGCAGCTCCGCGAAAACAGGTCCTCAAATCGCGGGAGGTAAACGGCTGACATCACTGCCCCCTCTTTGTTGATCTGAAACACAAATTCAAAGCATATTATCAATCTGTGAGCCTTCGGTCATGGAATGACGGATGGGTTTTTCGTTTAGTCTAAATTTCGGAAAATGGCGGCAATTAAAAAAAAAATCGAATTTTTGCGTTTTTTTTCGCATATAAAGATAAATAATGAATGCAAAAATGTATCTATCGAAAAAACGATCCGTCATTCCGTGAAGACATATTTTTTGAGTATGCTCTCTAAATTTCAGGTCGATATGTCAGTTACAGCGATCGTGAGAATGTCAGCCATTTTTAAAAACGTGTTTTCGAGAAAAACGCGTTTAACGGCGGGGTAAAGTTACTTCGGCGAAAAAAAGGCATGTTTTTAAGATTTTTTTTTGGCGTAACGAATAGTGTTGATTTATTGAAAAATTTACATATAATAAAGTAACATTTGAACAACATTCTCCTAAATTTGCATTGCAAAATATTCAAAATTGAGCGAGTGAAAATTAAACCCCGGAGGCGCCTCGAAAAAAAGTTGGTTTGCGGTGTGCACCATAACTCGCAACAGAATCATTTTAAACAAAAAAATCAAAATGCATTTGTTAAAGGAGATGTTTCTCGAGGTAATGACGGGAGGATTTTTTTTCTTTCGATTTTTCGATTTTTCGTAACACTTGGGAGCCAAAAACCCGATTTTCGCTAAAAAAATCGGCTAATTTATTGTTGAAAAATTAGTAATTATTTTTTAAAAAAAACAAAAAAGCTCTCGACAATACCTGGTAAATTATGTGAAGAAGTACTGTGCAAAATTTCAAAGCGATTGGTTCAGTAGATTTTGAGTTATCGTGCACACGGACTTCAAATATGACAAGTCTCAGAAAAACGGTTTGAAAAACGCAGAAGAGAAGAGAACGGCATGGAGCAATAGACGCTCAAATACTCATAACTTC
>OZ023312.1:81037462-81122462 GCA_964007375.1 Ophion obscuratus | reverse complement strand
TTTCCTGTACAATGACGTAGGATTTTCGAAAAATATCAAAATCTAACAAAATGGCGTAGTTATGAAAAAAAAATTTCATTTTTTTCATTTTTTTTTCATTTTTTTTCATTTAAAAAAAAAACGGTCGTTTTTTCAATGCCAAATCGTCAATTTTGATCGGATCAAAAATATCCTACGTCATTGTAGAGTAAATATATTCAAGAGTACTCAGTTCAAATTTCAAGTCAATCGGATACTTGCTCGTTGAGTTACAATGTCAGCAAATTTGAAAAATCTCATTTCGAAAAAAACGCGTTTAAAGATTTAACTATCGATTTTTGCGAGATAAAATTATTAAAGATACGGCCTTGAATTTTTTACCGGATATTCTTGAAAGTACAAACTGTCGAAAAAGGCAAAAAAATCGATTTTTTGAAAGTGTCACACTGGTATAGCCCCTTAACCTCTTATTTTACCCCTTAATCGCTATAACTTATTTTTTCACCCTTTGAACAACCTCTCTCTCTCTCTCTCTCTCTCTCTTTCTCTCTCTCTCTCTCTCACTCTGTCAAATGTCCGACGTTTCGGAAGTTACCCTCACCTTCCAAAGGCTTCCGGTATAGGGAGTACGTGATGAGTTGGCTGAGTAATCCTACGAACCAACAAATAATGTACAACCACCCACACACTCAGACATACAAATCCGGAAGTAATAGTTTCGCCTCGCTGGTTTCAAAATTTGGATAAGGTGCCAAAAATCCCCGACCTCCGATCGAGCTAAAATTTTGCACAAACCTTGCTTTTAGTATTTTAAGACAACCCCTTAAGCGATTTTTAGCGACTCGCAATAATTTTCGAGATATTAAAATTTAAAGTTTTTTTTTAAGGGCTGGTTAAAAAAACCGGACCGACCCCCCCCCCCCATTAATCTAGAATTTTCCACAAACCTTCCTTTCAATATTTTAAGACAACCCCTTAAGGGATTTTTGGCGACTCGCAGTAGTTTTCGAGATATTGAATTTTTTTTAACGCGCGTCGGCTATATCTATATCTGCTACGTCTCCGTTCATACCTATATGTGAGAAATTCCACGCTATTTCAACTAACCTGTGATCCTGACCGTTTTGGTTTTTCTGATTTTTTTTTTTTTTTTGTTAAATTTTACCTCATTAAAGAAATATCCACGCCAAATTTTAGATTTTTATCTCTTCTCGCTGATATCTCCTGAACTAATTGAGATATAGACGAATGTCTATATCTCAATTAGTATATGATACTAACTATATGATTTTTTCATTTTGAAGCATACTTTCGTTAAAAGATACGAACGAAATTATAAATTGTCAATGTCAACATTTTTTGTGCTTCTTAATTGAAAACTATTTTTTAAAAAGATGAGTGCCTTTTTTTATTTTTTTTTAAAAATTCTCCAAAATAGAGCGACACATTCGATGATTTTTAGGACTAGTCTCATCGTGGGCCTATTTTTCCTTCTATTCTTTTTCGAATTCATCATTTTTTTCAGAATATTTTTATCATTTTAGGGTCCAATAATGCTATTGGTGGTTTTGTGATTTCCGATTCGGCTTCGAAAGGCCTGAAACGGTTTATTTTTTATTTGTCCCGAATTTAACGAAAAAAAGAACGATTTTGAACTAAAAACAAAAGAATCGTTAAATTCAGCACAAATTAAAAATAAACTGTATCAGGCCTGTCGAAGCCGAATTGGAAATCACAAAAACATTAGTAGCATTATTGGGCATTAAAGTAAAAAAAAATCTTCTAAGAAAAAAATGATTAATTCGAAAAAAAATTGAAGAAAAAATGGGCCCGTGATGAGACTAGTCTTACAAATCATAGAATGAATCACTCTATTTTAGAGAATTTTTTGAAGAATATAAAACAAGGCGATCATCTTTTTTTTTAATAATTTTCAATTTCGCAGCACAAAAAACGATGACATTAACAATTGATCATTTTTTTCGTATTTTGTAACGAAAGTATGCTTCAAAATGAAAAAAAAAATATATAGCGACATTTGTCGGTATCACAATTAGTTCAGGAGTTATCAGCGTTTAAACATCTCCAAACCCTCCGAAATCGACATTTTTTGGAAAATTATAACTTTTAAAAGAGAAGAGATCAAAATCTAAAATTTGGCGTGGATATTTCTTTCATGGGGAATAATTTTGCAAAAAAAAATCAGGAAAACCAAAAATGGTCGGGGTCACGGGCTAGGTGAAATGGCGTGAAATTTCCCATATGTTATCGCGCTGTCCATTTTGTCTAAACAAAAATACCGAAACCCAAAAACAATCGCGCGTCGCCAAAAATCCTTTAAGGGGTTGTCTTAAATCCTTAAAAGGGAGGTCTGCGCAAAATTTCGGCTCGATCGACGGTTGGGCTTTTCTGGAACCTTACCCCAAAATTTCAACCATATGGAACAACAATGATTCACTCGGCTAAAGAAAAACATTTTAAAAAATTGGGATTCAGTTTATTGATAAACAAACACTTTAGCGACATTTCGATCCGCCATTTTGAATTCCTGAATTTTGAGGAATGTGAATTTTGTTAATTATGAAAAACAATGAATACCAATTACATTTGTCATTTGTAATAAGAACAAATATCGATGCTGATTAGATTTGTAATTAAAAGAAAAATTAACTATAATCACGCTTGTCATTTGTAATTAAGAAAAAAATCGACTCTAATTACACTTATGATTTGTAATTAGAAAAAAATATATTCTAAATACATATTTTATTTGTAATTAGAAAGAAAAAATATTTAAATTACATTTATTATTTGTAATTAGAAAGCAACAAATATTCTAATTACATTTGTAATTTGTATTTACAGTTTTTATAATTATGAATTATAATAGTAATTTGTAACTAAATTTTGTCTAATTACAAATGACAATTGTTGTCAGTAATTGTTTTCCTTCTACTTAAAAAATGCCATTGTAATTAGCCTTTTTTATTAATTACAAAATACCATTGTAATAAGCATTTTTTTTACTAATTACAAAATATCATTGTAATTAGCAATTTTTTTTTTACTTTTTACAAATTACATTTGTAATTTGTAATTAGAGTATCATCAATTTTAAAAACTGCCAACACTGGCATTGACTCTTGAAAACAAAAAGAAGTACTTTTGTATTTTGCCGTTCGTGCACGGTTCGCTGAGAAAATAAATTGCGCACGTCCGTTGCTATTTTTGTCGTCTTCATTCGCAAAGTAAGAAGCTGGAAAATAAGTGAAAAAGTCTCTACACACACACACACACCTGCACACGTGTATAGCCATATAGTTTTGAGTTAAAAAAACCAACGTGAGTACAAGTTCCATTAAAGTTTTGCCTGACGCTCGCGGCTCCCATTTCAGCTTCTATTTTTCTTTTTTCTCTTCGTCCAGAGTATCGAGGAAAAAGAAAAAGAGCGAGGACAAACAGCGATGTAGCTAATAGAACTTTTCTCGTATTGTCGTCCCCAATTCGATAGAACTCCGTGACTGAGGGTTAATTTTTGTCCTTCTCGGTATAATAAAATTCTCGACAAAATACTCCAAATTTTTTGCTATCCATTTTAATCGAAAGTGAATGAGCCTTGTACAAATTGGAAAAATCAACAATAATGAAGAAAAGAACGAAAACAATAATATTTAAAATCAAACATGTTGGCCGGAAACATAACTCAGAATATTTTCAACCGATTCACTTGAAATGTTGAATATATCTTGAAAAATACATTATCTATGGAAGTACGTAGGATTTTTTTTTCTATTTTATATTTTAGAAATATAGATTTTTTTATATTTTATATTTTAGAAATATAGATTTTTATTTTTTTATATTTTATATTTTTTATATTGCACAGTTCATTTGTTGTTAACAATTGTCTGACGATTTTTTAGGCGAATTTTTGGGAAGTGAAAAATTTCCGGCACAAATGCAGTTTTGAGATAAGCGCTGCACAGCCGCCATTTTGAAATTGATCGCTACAAAAAAATTATTGTATACAGCCACTGATATGTATGA
The DNA here is from genome assembly GCA_964007375.1 of Ophion obscuratus. Taxonomy (NCBI): domain Eukaryota; kingdom Metazoa; phylum Arthropoda; class Insecta; order Hymenoptera; family Ichneumonidae; genus Ophion; species Ophion obscuratus. The sequence goes on along the minus strand of OZ023312.1, from coordinate 81,118,436 downwards.
TAAACACCCTTTGTTGTAATCTCGATGTATTTCGTAGTTTTTCTGAAAAAAAAATCGCTAAAAAGCCTATTTTTCGGCCTCTAGAGTGACCCAACCCCTTAATCATAATTAATATAAAAAAATGTCTGACCTTGGAATTTGTTGAGATTCATATACGTGATAAAGCATTGAAAACTATTAGGCACGTTTTATTCATCGGCAAAAAAAATCGTCTTAAGGGGGCAAACCACCCCTCAGTTAAATTTTTTTTTTTTCATTACTCGAATAGTGGATTTTTCATCGCTTTACATTATAAGAATTTTCGTTTTTGTTTCATCGAAATCGGTAAACTGCTTGGGGGTGATACTGCAAAAAAACATCCCTCGACACGCCTTTGCTTAAGGGATAGTTTCCCTCCTCAAACCCGTTTTTCCGCCGATTAAAAAAAATAAGTGTCTAATAGTATACAATGGTTTATCACATGTATACGTTTCAAGAAAATCGAAGGTGGACATTTAAGTGATGTTTCTTGTCAGATGTATTTGGGTTTCATATATTTTTTATTCATATTTAGGACAAAATAAAATACGAACAAAAAAAACAAAAATACTAAAAATAAATAATTATGGCCCTATTAAATGCATTAATATTTAGTTAAAAAATATTTTGAGCTGGTTGGTTTGTTGGCTTCGTCTACGCTGAAAATCCATCTATAGTATGGCAAATCTTCCACATCTATTTTCCATTTTCGTCAGAGGGGTTGTGGCAATTCTTACATAAGCCACTGAAAAGGGTCCGCAGTACCTCAGTGTGTGGAATTCGTTCCCGTGAAAATCTCTCTTTCAGAGGGGAGAGACCGATCTCTCTCCTTTAACCCTCCCGCCCCGGTAAATAAAAGTAAAAATTCAAAATTCACACTTATTATTCATAATCTTGTATTGTTTGATTATTGGTTTATTGAACTGTATATGGGGAAGGGCACTTATTCAAACACCCTTGGATGGTGCACAAGTACATAAATAAACCTATATATATATATATATATTATTGTATATATATTTATGTATGTGAGGCGTTCCATACCATTTTGAACGGCCAAAAAGTTGTCCACTCTCAAAAAAATTGAATTTTTGTCAAATTATTTAATTATATGAAAAAAAAACTGTACATTTTTTCAAAACTTTTCGATCGCATTTTCTCGAGTTTTTCAAAATTGCATAATTTTAAAAATTCCGTTATATCTCGTGAGCATTTGATTTAACAGAAAAATGTTTAAAACAAAAAAGTTGCAATTTTACATGAACTTTGTGAAAAAATTTTGTTTTAAATTTTCTCGAGTTTAAAAAAATGCCCATTTTCACCAAAATTATACAAAAATATTTTTTTCGTCGGTATTTCACTTTTGATTTTTCTCAAAAAATTCCAGAAAATCCTCGGAAGTGTGTACAGTAACATGTATTTTTTTCAGAGTGGCTCGATTCGTTGTTCCAAAGCTGTGCGTTGTTTTATTATTATGAGATATATTTTTTTGGACAAATCAATTATTATTAAAAATTATTCTCTCCCAAATTGTTCTCACATTTTGCAGGTAATAAACATCCATAACAGTAATAATTTTTTTGAGCTCAATCTTATATTATCGATAAGGTATACAAAGTTAACCTTGCCATACAAAGTAACGTTCGTCGTCCAATATGAAAATGGTGATACAAAGTAACGTCGTCGTGCAATATGGAAAATGTGATACAAAGTATCGTTGACCGCCCAATATAAACATTGTCATACAAAGTAACGAGCACCGTCAAATACCTTCTACATCCTTCAGTTTGTCAACATTCCTCCTCCATACCGAAATACTATCGGAGTTCTCAGTGTGTTTTTATTTTTTTACACTCGGTTGCACGGTGTGAGCCAAGCAGAGAAGTCATACGCTTCCTTTGAATTTTCCTTTGGTTTCTCGAGTGCCTTGTTACAAACTAATTTTTACAAAGAGTTACAAAAATATCTCATAATAATAAAACAAAGCACAGCTTTCGAACAACGAATCGAGACACTCTGAAAAAAATAGAGGTTACTGTACACACTTCAGAGTATTTTCTGGAATTTTTTGAGAAAAACCAAAGTGGCATACCGACCAAAAAAAAATATTTTTGTATAATTTTGTTGAAAATGGGCATTTTATAAGTTCGAAAAATTCAAAACAAATTTTTTTCGCAAAGTTCATGTAAAATTGCAACTTTTTTGTCTTGAACATTTTTCTGTTACATCAAATGCTCACGAGATATAACGGTATTTTGAAAATTTTGAAATGTTGAACTCGAGAAAATGCGATCCAAAAATTTTGAAAAAATTTACACTGTTTTTTTTCATATAATTAAATGATTTGACAAAATTTTAATTTTTTTGAGAGTGGACAAATTTTGACCGTATGAAATGGTATGGAACCCCTCATGTATGTATATACCAAATAAATTAGATGAACAAAAATGACAATACTGAAAATAATAAACCTTGATCATGTCAAAAGCAACAATTTTTCTGAGGCCATTTGTTTTTCATAGTTCAACTTACTTCAGTAGGAATAATATGACGTGTAAGCTCGCATCGCTGGGATGCAACGATTTTTTTTCTTTTTTTTTAATTTACCATATTTCCTTTGGCAAATTTAAGGGGGGATTGTCTTTTTTTTTGCAAAATTTACCGCTTTTTGGGAATTTTTTTGTGAAGAAAGTATACAACGGAAAACTTGTGAAACTTGGCATATAGTTTTATTGATCTGTTTACTACATACAAAAAAATTTTTAAACAATTTCATCAAAAAATCCGCCTCCCACCCCCGTCGACGCGCGATGGTCCTTTTTTGATGGTGTGCACGATTACAGCCTTCACGTTCATCCTGCAACAAAAACCCAAAAAGCATTTTACTTTAGACACATATAGCTATCGTTCGATGAAGGGAAAAAAAAATTGACGATTTGGTGACATTTTGAACTTGAAGTATCGATTTTTCGAAAAAAGTTGATCGATTTTTTGTTATAAATAAAAAACTATTAAACGTATTGCTTTTTTGCTTCATCAAACGATAAAAGGATGTCAGCTGAGCATTCTGTCCAAATTTGAAGGCAATCGGTTGAATAGTTTTTGAGAAATCGTGCACACCATCAAAAAAGGACCATCGCGCGTCGAGGGGGGTGGAAGGCGGATTTTTTGATGAAATTGTTTAAAAATTTTTTTGTATGTAGTAAACAGATCAATAAAACTATATGCCAAGTTTCACAAGTTTTCCGTTGTATACTTTCTTCACAAAAAAATTCCCAAAAAGCGGTAAATTTTGCGAAAAAAAAAGACAATCCCCCCTTAAGCTACGAATATCACACAAACATTTTAAGATTCTTATTTAGCGATCGACAGCAAATTTCGAGAGAACGATTTTGGAAAATAATAATAATGAGAAATTAAAAACAATTTTCGTTGCATTCCAACGATGCAAATTTCAACCCTATACGAATAATATATTTTTTTAATCAGCTCGCTCAGCTATCGCGAAATAGTAAAAATTTGCTGAAATTTATCGACGATATTTGCGAACAGGTGTTACGACTCTGTGTAAAATGCCAAGTGCTTCGTCTGTGTGATTGTTGATCAATTAATTATTGAAGTGAGGCTCTTACACACGGGCAGCATAGCGAAAGCTTCGTGAGAACTCTAATACGACTGTCGCAACGTAATAAAAATAGTAAGCATTGAATGGAAACAGGCGGAAAAAATTATTGAGGTTTTTATGAATAATTTCAACGAAAAGTACAGCGTTTTTTTGGCTTCTTATCGAGATATTCGTGAAATAAAACAGGAAATTTCAGCTGATTCGCGTAAAACGATAAAGCGCCCTACGGCACGTGGCAACGCTGCTCCCGGGAAAAAAAGTTCATATCTGAATATATCTGAATCATATCTGTAGAATCAAATATGATCAGACAAGAAAATTGGCAATATCTGTTCATGTATTGTCATGACAGATCATGTATGCTTATATGTGAGCATGTATGATCATATCAGAGCCATTTTGATAATTTTCAGAGCAGACCCGTCCATATCGCAGCAGGTCTGACCAGATCCAATCCCCGGGCAAGATCTGATCTTGTTGGACCAGATCTGATTTTATTGGGCCAGATCTGATCATGTCAGGTAGATCTGATTTTATTGGGCTAGATCTGACCATGTCAGGCAAATCTAATCTTATCGGACCAGATCTGTCTGTCCGTATAAGAATAAAATACCGTGGATCCCAGTAGACCTGGACATCTGAACAATAGACCTGCCCATATGATAGAATCATAGTTCATCTGAACCATCAGACCAGGTATGACTCCGACTATATTAGAACAAATCTTACCCTGTTGAGACAGATCAAATCTTGTTAGTGCAGTCATGAAGATATTAAAATGTTTACGTATATAGAGCGGAGTTATTAACACGTCATCACTTGACGTGTTAATAATTAATAATATTATAGTAACTCACATGATCACATATAATACAGTCAGGTGAGGTGCCATATCTGATCGGATATCGTCTCATATCCTCATATATCGTTTCATATATTCAGATGTTTTCATGTGTGAACAACTGAACTGCATATCCGACAAGGTATGAGTGTATAAGACTTCGTGTATTTGCCAGGTTTGGTATCGTATCTGATGGGGTAACATTTTATATGAACGTGCCTGCTCATATATCGCATCATATATGTTCAGATATGGTTTCACGCTGCCAACTCGCCTTGGTACCTGACCAGATAAAAACATATATGAGATCTATATAGCGGAGTCTGGTACCGTATTTGATCGGATATGATCTTATACGAACAGATACGTTCACATATAGTACAGTCGTGCTGTCGCTGAAAAAACCCGGAATCGGAGAAAATTAGAAGAAGGCTACTTTTTTGATAGGTGATTTTGTAGGTGCCGCGGGTGCTAAATCCAAGTTTGCCTAAAAATCGGGGTGTAGGGTTCTTTTTTAGGGAATGAAAGGAGATGGGGGTGGATTAATGCCAAACTACAACCCCTACGAGGTCGACGCCGTGAGACAAAATGTTCAGAAAAATCCGGGCTTTAGTTTTGTCCACAGCGCCGAAGTCGTGGAGGTTCATTTTGAGGGTGAAAAAGTGGGGTGAAATTTTAAAAAATCGGTTTTAATTCAATAACTCTTTAGAAAAAAATCGTACGTTTTTTGTTCAAATGGGAACGTTGTAGCCCTTGAAAAGACGCGTCGATCGAGTATTCGATCATCACTCTCCGATAATATCTTCACCCCCAAAAAATGGTTAAAAAAACAACAACAAAAATAGTTTATTGAACAACTAAAAAAGAATCGGTTTTTCGAGTATGGTTCAAATGTACGAAATGTAGAGAATAATTTTCTCCATATTTTCGTTGCAATGGACCACCGTTGAGTTTTGATTTTCCAACCCCTCTCGGGGGTTGAACATTCAAAATGAAATTCTGGGAAAACTATTGACGGCACGAATTCGCCGCCGTGGTAGAATTTGTAGCTTGAACCCTCAACTACATTTTTGTCCACAGCGCCAAACTCGTATCTCTTCAGTTTCAGTCAATAGTTTTCCCAGAATTTCATTTTGAATTTTCAACCCTTGAGAGGGGTTCGAAAAAGCAAAATTCAAAAGTTGTGCATAGGAACGAAAATATAGAGAAAATTATTCTCTACATTTCGTACATTTGATCCATCCCCGAAAAATCGATTGTTTTTGAGTTATTCAATAAACAATTTTTTTGTTAATTCTTCAACAATTCTTTTGGGGGTGAAGATATTATTGGAGAGGGTTGATCGAATACTCGATCGACGCATCTTTTCAAGGGCTACAACGTTTCCATTTGAACAAAAATTGTATGAATTTGTCCTAAAGAGTTATCGAATGAAAAGTGATTTTTCAAAATTTCACCCCACTTTTTCACCCCCAAAATGAACTTCCACGACTTCGGCGCTATGGACAAAAATAAAACCCGGATTTTTCTGAACATTTTGTCTCCCGGTGCCGACCTCGTGGGGGTTGTAGTTTGGCATTAATCCACCCCCATCCCCTAAAAAAACCCTACCCCCCGATTTTTAGGCAAACTTGGTTTTAGCACCCGTGGCACCTACAAAATCACCTGTCAAAAAACTAGCATTCTTCTATTTTTTTCCGATTCTAATATACAGCACGACTGTACTAATATCACGTCATGTATGTTCAGATACGAATTTACGGTACCAACTCGCCTTGATACTTAGCCAGATATAAACAGATATGAGTTCATATATGGTCAAGCCAGATACTGCATTTGATCAGATATGATCTTCTGTATGCATATATGATGTGGAATATGATCAGACCTAATCATATATGCTACTGTAAAATGTCAGATATAAATATATCTGAAACATATACGACAATATCTGAAACATATATGAACATATCCACTCAGACATGAACTTTTTTCCCGGGCTGTCAAGTCGGCCATTTTGAATAGGTGCCAAAATTTAAAACGCACAAACTATTGCTTCCTCGTTATAAATTTCTCACCGCGCTTTCATAAAGAGTATTCAAATATTTTAAATCATTCTTTACAGAAGCTGCAGTGCATGTGTTTCGATATAACCTTCAAATCAATTACGCGTCGTCCCTCGACTGCGCATTCATTTTCCGGCTCAACTACTGTTTTTCCGCCGCTTTCCAGGTTGTACTTGGCTCCACCCGTCGATTGTACTGTTTTTCGCTTTGCATTTTTCCCTTCCATCTTTTCATTTTCGCCGAACAAAAAAACGGAACTCGCGAAGGATGTTTGACAGCTACGCGCTCACGATGTGGCGTTCGTATCTGAGCTCAGTGATACCAATTACTGAAAACTAAATGGCGCGTTTGCCACATTTCAACTTGGTCAATAACTTATTCGCGATGTAAATAAACAAAAAAAGATTAATAACATTTCTAAACAGTCAATTATATGGATTCCACACATTTATTAGCTGAAATTTATTTTACGTAACCGAAAATTTGATTATCCGGGGTTGGCAGCGGTTACAGGCGCCCGTGTTTAAGGCGTTACCCCCACTTGTAGCGCAAAAAAAAGGCCTTTTTTCATGAATTTTTTTAAAGAAAACTACAAAACTTTTTTAATCGATCAATATACCATCTTAAAGAACACATCTTGAAGAACTTTCAGTAATTTTTTTATTGAAAAATATTACATTGTTTAGTGGCAAATGGCCGTCAATGAAATAATGTTTTTATATACACGGTTTGCGGTGACCAACATTGCGGCGAAGTGGATCATCTGAAAAAAAAATGCGGATGGATATAGTCAAATATAAGTATAAACTAGTCTTTAATCGAAGGATTTTAAAAAACATTCATTTTTCACAAAATGGCGGACAGTCAAAGTTAAGGGCGGGGTAAAGTATTTAAATTTATTTTTCATTTTTTTTTAATTTTTTAAATGAATGCATAATATATCAAGAATATTGTGTTAAAATTTCAAGTCGATCGGAGTAAAATTGACGAAGTTATGAGTATTTGAGCGTCTATTGCTCCATGCCGTTCTCTTCTCTTCTGCGTTTTTCAAACCGTTTTTCTGAGACTTGTCATATTTGAAGTCCGTGTGCACGATAACTCAAAATCTACTGGACCAATCGCTTTGAAATTTTGCACATTACTTCTTCACATAATTCACCAAGTATTGTCGAGAGCTTTTTTGTTTTTTTTAATAATTACTAATTTTTCAACAACAAATTAGCCGATTTTTTTAGCGAAAATCGGGTTTTTGGCTCCCAAATGCTACGAAAAATCGAAAAATCGAAAAAAAAAATCCTCCCGTCATTACCTCGAGAAACATCTCCTTTAACAAATGCATTTTGATTTTTTTGTTTCAAATGATTCTGTTGCGAGTTATGGTGCACACCGCAAACCAACTTTTTTTCGAGGCGCCTCCGAGGTTTAATTTTCACTCGCTCAATTTTGAATATTTTGCAATGCAAATTTAGGAGAATGTTGTTCAAATGTTACTTTATTATATGTAAATTTTTCAATAAACGAACACTATTCGTTACGCCAAAAAAAAATCTTAAAAACGTGCCTTCTTTTCGCCGAATTAACTTTACCCCGCCGTTAATGGTTCGATTTTAACGAAAAAAACGGCCGTTTTTTGGCTATAAAACGGCCATGTTTTTTTTTTTTTTCGAAAAAAAAAATCGAACGATTAAAGACTACATTTTTATGTATTAAATAAGCCTGCAAAATTTCAAGACTTGAAATTTTCAGGACATATTCTCAGATACTTATACTTCGAAAAAATGCAATAAAAAAAACGATGTTTTCAAAATCGCAAGTGGGGGTAACCCCTTAAGCATATGCGTTCCTTGCCGCCTGCCCCGCGAAGACCCTAAACAGCCCCCTTGACTCGATCAACTTCTGAGCTCAGTGGAAAAATCGTCGAAAAAGCGCGTTTCGTGAAAATGGCCGAGAAACTGCTACTCCGAATCACGAACAAACCTCGTACGAAGCAGTGGTGAAAGAATGGGTTTTTTGACCCCATGGTGGAATTAAGGGGGAAGGAAGCGTGCATGTTAATGGAGATTTGCAAACGGAAGCCAACAAAGACAGCGTGGCGAGTTTGGAGACGCAGAAAAGCAAATGCGAAAGCGTGAATGATGAGGTGGGTGATGCACGAGGGCAGTACAAAGGGTCGCCGGAGGGAGGGGGGGGGGGTAAAAGCGCTCACCGTTCATAATTGCCGAGAGCGGGAAGACCCTTGGATGGCGTGAGCCCTCGACGCTCCGTGCATTTTTACGTTGCCCCAGAGATCGAGGAATTAGTAATGGACGAGGGGACAAGTGTGAAGAACGCGAGGGAAGACCTCACAGACAGACGGAGAACTTTAACTCCCCAGGTCTCTTGCACTCCGACGACTAAAAGACAGAGAGTGTCACCGATCCAGCGTGACGAAGACGACAAACGGAAAGAAACGTTGGAAGAAAGAGCTGTGACGCAATATGGTCGAATGCAAAGGGTCACTGGGCTAATTGAGTTAGCTGACAAAGGCAAGAACACCCCCCCCCCCCCCAACCCCCCGAGAGGCACTGGGTCATCGCCACGACTAAACCAACGAAGAATGCGAAGCATCAGAGTAAGAGAAACAAATGACCACAGCATTCTAAACTACCCTAAAAGTAGGGTCAGAGTGAAATCAGTTGCCCATTTTTTTCAGATGTCTAAGGTAAATGTCCCAATTATTGAACACTCGAATTCTCCAAGATGTCGTCATTAAACCCATCAGAACATCGAGACAGTTAACGTGTGACAGATCGTGTGAATCGGATTTCTTCAAACAAAAACGGTACGTTCCTGAATAACCTTACCTTTATTCTTTTAATAATAACTCTAAGATCGTCAAATATATTTTTTATTTGTATTTTCGTGCAATAAACGTAAGAAGAAAAGTAAAAAGAGAATATAACCGAAATGTAACCTAAAAATATGAATTTAATGTTCAATATTTTTTGCTTTCCGATATTTCAGGGAGCCAAGCTGCGACAAAGTCAAACACAAACAGAACACAAAAACGAGGAAGCTGAAAATAAAAATAAAATAAAGTTCGAGTTGAAAAGCAAAAATAAACCAAATGCGAATGAACCAAAAACCTGTCAAAAGAGACTAAATATATATTTTTGTATTTTTACATGATTAATAAAAGATTATTTAAGTGTTTGATTTTGCTTTTATTAGGTGTACAAATAAGTTTTAGGACAGTTTTCAAAAAATTCAAGATTTATTAAAAAAGAAGTAAAACACAGTTATTCATCGAAGTAATCTCCATCGCACTGAATGACCTTCAGCCATCTCTCAGGTAACTCGCGGATGCCTTTCGCAAAGAAACTTTCGTCTTGCGAGGTGAGAAATTTAGCGACCCATTTTTCCACTTCTTCAAATGTTTTGAATCGCACGCCAGACAAATCGTTCTGCATTTTCCGGAATAAATGATAATCGGATGGGGCTAAGTCTGGTGAATACGCCGGGTGTGGCACAGCTTCCCATCCAAGCGCTAGTAAAGTATCCTTGACCGGTTTACCCACATGAGGCCGCGCGTTGTCATGGAGCAGTTTTACTGGACGTTTTCCTCTACCAGAAAATGGACGTTTCTTCTCAATTTCTTGATTCACTTGCATCAATTGATGACAATAGCGATCGGCAGTAACTGTTTGACCAGGTTTGAGAAGTTCATAATACAGTACGCTTTTCATATCCCACCATATGCACAGCATGACTTTGTTACAATGAACATTGCGCTTTGGCGTGGATGTTGTCGGCTCGCCGGAGTCAACCCAATGATATTTGCGTTTCGGATTATCAAAATAAATCCACTTTTCATCGCTGGTCACAATTTTCCACAAGAAAGACTTTCTATGTTGCTTGTTGTAAAGACTCACACAAATGTTAAGACGGCTGTTTTTATTTTCTTGAGTCAGAAAGTGTGGTACCCACTTTGTTCCTTTTCGAATCTTACCCATTGCTTTTAAACGATAAGAAACAGTTTGTTGAGTTATTCCAAGCTGTTCCGAAAGTTGTTTCTCCGTCTGACAAGAGTTTTCATCCAGCAACGCTTGCAGTTCCTGATCGTCCACCTTTACAGGAGGCCCCGTGCGTTCACGGTCACTAACGTCGAAATCACCTTCTTTGAATCGCTTATACCAATACTCACATGTACTTTTAGATACAATGTTGTCTCCAAGAACAGAACATATCGATTCACACGCTTTCCTAACACTTTTTCCTTGATGGAATTCATAGCGAATGCAGTGTCTAATAAATAGCTTATCGGTCTGCATGTTTAATTTACAGAATTTATAGGTTATGTTTATGACTCCTTTACGTTTCGATACTACATATCAAGCGCCATCTATGATAAGTGAGCGGGACCTTTGCATTAATTTAGAATAGCTGTTATGATACAAAATCGAAGTGTCCTAAAACTTATTTGTACACCTAATATTTCTTAATATTGTACCCAAAATAATATTTTCAGAACGGAAAAAGAATTCTCGAGAGTGTTCAATAACTGGGACATGCCTGTTCAATGTTAGGGACATAGGCACTTCCAGTGTTCAATAATTGGGACATTTGCATGCTTCACATTGTTATTCTTTTTTTTTCATTTGAAATAATTTAAAAATAATTTAAAGGGTGATTTTTCGAAAGTAAAAATATCAAAGTATGATTTGAACATGAAAACGATGGTTTTTTCTTGATTTTATATTTTTTTCTCACCGAATTCAATCCCCCAGATCCTTAGCTGTTCAATAATTGGGACATTTACCTTATAGCTGACTAACCGTTCACGCAATTTCAATGAAAGAGTTGGGCGTAATTCTATTTATAAATACAAATACGAATTTATTCACATCGTGATTTTCATGTGACTATAAATACAAATGTATTCATACTTCAGTGATTTGTATTCACATGTATGCATGCAAATACAATTGTATTCAGAAATATTTTGAGCATACAAATAAATTCACAGAAAAAGTTGTGAATATTCACAAAAAATGTGAATATTTACAAAAAATCATGTGAATTAAAAAACATTCACATCCAAATCTGTGAATGCAAATGTATTCACAAAAAATTGTAAATACAAAAAAAATCACAAAATAAGTAGTGATTTTTTTCGTATTTAAGACAAATTAAAATCAAATTCACAATGATTAGATTAAAATTTCCACCAAAAAGTGAGTTCTTACGTACTTTGAGAGAAAACATTGCGTCGAGCAAAAACATTGTGTTGAGTTCAATGTTTTCTTTCCAAAATACGTAAGAACTCACTTGTGGTGTAAATTTTAATATAATTGTCGTGAATTCGATTTCAATTTTCTTCAACTTAAGGAAATTTACAACTCATTTGGTGAATTTTTTCATATTTATAATGTAATATTTGTAACTCACAACTTTTTTGCAAAAATTTCGTTGCCTCGACGCAATGTTTTCTCTCAAAATACGTAAGAACTCACTTTTGGTGTAAATTTTAATCTAATCATTGTGAATTTGATTTAAGTTTGTCTTAAATACAAAAACTTTCACAACTTGATTTGTGAATTTTTTTGTATTTACAATTTTTTGTGAATACATTTGCATTCACACATTTTGATGTGATTTTTTTTTTAATTCCCTGAATTTTTTGTAAATATTCATATTTTTGTGAATATTCGCAATTTTTTCTGTGAATTTATTTTTGGGGTCAGAATATTACTGAATGCAATTGCATTCAGATTTGTATTCACATGTATGCATGCATATGAATACAAATAAGTCAAGTATAAATAAATTTGTATTTATATTCACATGAAAACTGCGATGTGAATAAATTCGTATTCGTATTTATAAGTAGAATTGCGCCCAATTCTGCTCAATGAAACCTTGACTAAATGTGAGGTATGGTCAATGGCTTCATTTTGTTGAGGTGAGATGCAGTCAGAGGCGTGAAAAAACGAGCATTTTCAATATATATTTTTTTATACTAATTAAGCTTGCTTTACAAAAGTGGTTACACAGACTTTTTATGTTATAGTTCAACTTGAGTTGTACAAATTTTCAAAGAAAAATCTTGATTATTTATAAAAATATCGCCATCTTTTTCAGACCCCCTTCGGCATGTAGTGCTTTGCGGTGACCATCATAAAATTTTACTGAATCATCTGAATTCACAAAACCAAAAAAATTCATTAGTCTAATAATAAATCTAGTCCTTAATCGAAGCTTTTTTTTCAAAAATTAACAAAATGGCGGCTTCCGACAGATAACTTTTGATTTTCGAACAAAAAAATCGCTCGTTTATTATTAAATGAAATAGAAATTTTCAACAAAAATGAAAACTAGTCCTTCGATTAAGGACTAGTTTTTAATGCTATGAATAAGCACACCAAATTTCATTTCGTTTTTGGGCTTATTTTCGAAATTAGCTGATGAAGCTTTCGTTATTGTTTTGATTGAAGCCACCGATACACCTAGAGAGTAAATTATCATTACTCAGATCTTCATAAATTGGTTTTATGGCATCCATAACGATTGGAGGTAAAGGGCGATAATCTTGCTCATAAGAATCGAGTTCCCCATGAGTTGCTTGCAGCTTCCGTCCGCTTGACTTGATTCATCTGATTGACTTGACATTTACAGGGAATATTTTCCAAACATCATACTTCAAAAGAATGTTTAAAAAAATCGATTTTTTGAAAATTCTGACTGCATCTCACCCCTTAAAAGACACTGAACAGCCTAACCCAAATACATTGAGATAATAACCATGTTAAAAAAATGGCCTTTGATGCACTGTGTACTTGGGGTAGTACTAATAACTAATTACACAGTCAAACAAAATGTCAAAAATCAAGCAAAAGGCCATAGCCGGGTAAGTAGAGAAAAATTGCCCCTGCATTTTTTCTAGCGAAATTTGGAGTATATTCTGAGGTATAAAAAAAAAAATTTCTGAAGATTTCATCCCCGTCAACACGATGGTTTTAGAATTTTTTTTTTTTAAATATCAAAAAAAATCCGGAACCGGTTCTGTGGATCGGTTTGATTTTTTTCAGTACTTGTTACGATCAAACGTGTTACGAAATAAAATTATAGAACATCTTGCGAAAGATTAAGGTTAAAAAAAAATAATGTTCCTTGTTTTATTTTTTTTACTATAATCCACTTGGGGTACAATAACGAAATTTTTTCATATAATCTTTGGGCACCTTATTAGATTATATAATTTTTTTCAAAATGACCGGTTTGGTACGCCACAGCGAAAAAAAAGAAACAGACTTTATTGATATATTTTCGTTATATATCTATATAACTAAAATATATCAATAAAGTGTTTCTTTTTTTTTCACTGTGGCGTACCAAACCGATCATTTAGTCACATACCAGACTTTATTGATATATTTTAGTTATATATCTATATAACTAAAATGTATCAATAAAGTGTGTTTTTTTCCACTGTGGCGTACCAAACCCACATAAACAATTTCAAGATTATATAATTTTGAAAAAATTATATAATCTAATAAGGTGCCCAAAGATTATATAAAAAAAATGTCGTTATTGTACCCCAAGTGGATTATAGTAAAAAAATAATAAAACAAGGAACATTATTTTTTTTCAAATCTTAGTGTTTCGCAAGATGTTCTATAATTTTATTTCATAATACGTTTGATTGAAACAAGTACCAAAAAAAAAATCAAATCGATCCACTGAACTGTATCCGGAATCTTTTTATATTTAAAAAAATTTATTTTTCTAAAACCATTGCGTTGACGGGGATGACATTTTCAGAATTTTTTTTTTTTTTATACCTCAGAATATACTCCAACTTTCGCTGGAAAAAATGCGGGGGCAATTTTTCCCTACTTGCCCGGCTACGGCCTTTGAAGAAAATAACCCTGATTCACTGTACACTCGTAGGTAATGGAGTGCTTTTCTCTATACAATGGGGATTATTGTATATTAAATTATTGAAAAATTAATTTAAAAAAAGACAACATATTATGAGATCAATCAAAATCATTTATTGAATATTAAGGGGTAAGGTCACTATAGCGGTGAAAAAAATAAGAATATTTTGGGAATTTTTTTAGCAAGACAATGGAATAAATCAAAATTCTGAAACAGGTCTTTTATTGGACATATCATAAACGGTATAAACTATTTTTCCAAAGTAATACAAAACAAAATGGCGGCTGCACAGCTTTTCTTCTACGAAGCCTTTTTTCATAGGCCCGCGGCTGGACCAACCGCACCTGTAATTTTTAATTTACAGTGAATGAATTTTTTTATTCGCCTATACATGTGAGTAGCTACAGAAGTACGTAGGATTTTTTTGATACATCGATTTTTGCAAAAACGTGTTTTTTTAAGTTCAAAATTCTCAAAAAAACATCGTTCGAAAATTGTTTAAAAAAAACTATGTAATATATCGAGAAAATCCTACGTACTTCTATGCAGAATGTAATTGTGAATATACAGTTGAAATTTCAAGTCAATCGATCAAGATGTGTTCGAGTTATGAGTCCGGCCGACTCGAAAAATGTAGTTTCGAGAAAAACGCGTTTAAAGTTTTCGGTTCGGATTGCATAGGACTGAGAGGGGCTGCTCCAAAATTCAAACTCGAAGTATTTGGACATTTTCTCCACCTTAATCCTTCGAGTATGTCATTTTTAAGATATTAAGGGAAGGGTAGGGGTTTCATCGTGAAAAAAATCACTTTTTTGCGATTTTTTTTCATCTATATGGATAGAGTAAATTTATTGAAACCTTTTGGACATTGTTAAGTGTCATTTCAAGAGCATTCCGTGAAATTTGTACGCGAAAATATCCACAAACAAGCCGGTGACAAAGCTTTTCCAAGAACGCCTTTGGAAAAACACGATTTGCGGTGTTCGCTGTATCTCAGCTAGAAATTATCTGAAATCAAGTACCATTAAAATTTAGTCAAAGTATCATCAAACCCTCCCCCCAACGGTCTTTGATAACTTTTTTTTCATTTCTAAATTTTTGGTCGTCGTGTAAAGTGAAAAGTGCTATTTTTCACGAAAAACTCCGCCATTTTGGGGGTGGAAAACCCCCTCAATTTAAAAAAAAACTCAAACTAACCGTTGGGGGGGGGGTATTTTATATGTAGAAAGTGTATACCAAGTATGAAATCAATCAGTCGTGTAGTTTTCAAATGGCAGTGAACACGGACTTTGAAAAAGTGGTTTCAATAAAAAACGCGGCACCGGCTTGTTTGTGGATATTTTCGCGTACAAATTTAACGGAATATTCTTGAAATGACACTTAACAATGTACAAAAGGTTTCAATAAATTTACTCTGTCCATAAAGATGAAAAAAATTCACAAAAAAGTGTTTTTTTTTTTCACGCTGAAACACCTACCTTCCCCTTAAGGCATATTTTAAGAAAAAATCGATTTTTTGAAACTTCCACAGGGGCCTTACCCCTTAAAGCGCCGGACTGAATGAATTCTTTTGGGTCACCCAATACAAGCATGTACAGGGTGTCCGAAAGTGATACACGTTAAATTGTGCGCCGCTACCCGAGTAAAAATGATTCTATATACTTAGATACAATTATATAAAAATGATATACAATCATATATATTTATATATAGGTTTATATATAATTGTATATAACTCTATACATTCGTATATATAATCCGATATAAATGTACTTCCATCAAATTTGATTTGATAAAATTATATATTGTTCTGTATATAATGATATATGGAGATACTATTTTGATACGGAGTTTATATAATTAGATATAATATCATATACAGTTATATATAATTCAATATAGTGTTGTACGAGGGTGGGGTGAAAAGTTTCCGGCCTGACCAAGAAAAACGATGTTTAAAAATTTTTTTTTTTGCTTTATTTTTCAACATAATCTCCATCAACACTGATACATTTCTCATAACGGTGTTCTAATTTAGTTATACCAGTTTTAAACGTAGATTCGTCAAGCTCCTCAAAATACTGATTTACAGCTTCGATAACTTCTTCGTTGCTCTTAAATCTTTTTCCGCCAAGCCATTTTTTGAGGTTAGGAAACAGGTCATAGTCGCTGGGGGCTAAGTCTGAAGAGTAGGGAGGATGCGGCATCAATTCAAACTTCAATTCATGGATTTTGGACATGGCAACAATCGACGAATGCGCTGGTGCGTTATCGTGACGAAACAAAACTTTTTTCTTCGCCAAATGAGGTCGTTTAATTTGCACCTCGTGCTTCAAACGTTGCAATAACTCTGCGTAATATTGACCAGTAATAGTCTTACCCTTTTCAAGGTAATCAATGTATATAATTCCTCTCGCATCCCAAAAAACAGTAGCCATAACCTTGTTTGCCGATAAAATTGTTTTTGCCTTCTTTGGGGTTGGTTCCCCTTTTCCAACCCACTGTTTTGACTGTTCTTTATTTTCAGGAGTGTAGTGGTGGACCCATGTCTCATCAACAGTTATGAATCGACGGAAAAATTCGTTTGGATTACGCCTATACAGCGCCAAATTGTCGGTAGAAATGGTTTTTCGAAGCAGTTTTTGGTCGAGCGTTAGCAAACGCGGCACCCACCTTGCACACAGCTTTTCCATGTTCAAATGGTTGTGCAAAATATTTCGCACACGTTCAGCTGACATCCTACAGGTCTCAGCTATCTCACGCACTTTCAACCTGCGGTCTTCCAACACTATTTTATGGATTTTTTCAATCATCTCTGAAGTTGTGACTTCAACGGGCCGTCCTGAGCGAGGCTCGTCAGAGGTGCTCACACGACCCATTTTAAATTCAGAAACCCACTGCTTAATAGTTTAATATGATGGGGAGGAGTCTCCTAGTGCTGAATCCATCTCTTGTTTTATTTGTTTTGGTGTAAAACCTTTCAAATGGAAGTATTTGATGACAGCACGTTTTTCCAATTTTTCCATTTTTACGAAAACAACGGAAGCGTCTCGCGCAATGTGCTCTCAAACGCAAACTAACGTAACGATTGGGCTGAAACTGTACATACAAGCTCGGTTGGAATGGTACTGTAGGACGCCGCTCCAAAACTAGACCTAGTGGCACCATCTCTTGGTCAGGCCGGAAACTTTTCACCCCACCCTCGTATATAATTGTATATAAACGTGAGAATTTTATTTACGGTATGTAAAATTGTATATGACTGTATATGACCCGAGTAAAAATGATTGTATATACTTAGATACAATTATATAAAAATGATAAACAATCATATGTATTTATATAGGCTTATATATAATTGTATATGATTCTATACATTCGTATATATAATCCGATATAAATGTACCCGAGTAAAAATGACTATATATAATCATATATAATTGTATATTAATTGATCATATACAATTGTATACAAAAATTTGCCCGATAGAATTGTATATATTTGTCTATAATTTTTGGATACAATTTTTTTATACAATTGTATATGATCAATTAATATACAATTATATACGATTATATAGATTCATTTTTACTCGGGTACGTAGAGTGCGCGGCGTTCAAAACAGACGGAAAAAAGGAACGAGATATTAGTGCCGAGCTGCGAGCATATAGAAGAAGAATCGAGAGGGCGACCGAGCAAGTGAGAGCGGCAAGGGGCGAGTTGAAAGAGAGATCGGACGAAGCGTTGTTACACTCGCAATGCAGAAGCTCCGAGTCCGTGTAAACGCTATAAAAGAGGGGTTCGTCGGATCGATGCAACGGGAGAAACAGAGCAAAGCTGCTGGGGAGAGTTTCATGGAGACTATATGGCGAGGGGCGGTGGGGGGGGGGGGGTGATGGTGGTGGTGTTGGAGTTAGAGATCGGTATATAGGGTGCATCATCGCATCACGGAACCCCTTTCAAAAAGCGTTCACGACTCCATATACGAGTTTACCCAAGTCCCTCTTATTCTCCTTTTTTTTTATTCTTGCCTTTTATACCCAACGCCTTATACTTTTATGCCCGGCAGTTTTGTGGAATTACGTTGAAAAGATTCCCAGACAACGTCCTTCCTTCCTTCCTTCCTTCCGGCCCTAAACTTTTCCATATTGGTCGCCGTCTGCAGCGGGGACGAGTGCGGGGGGAGGCAAGATCTACGCGATGAAAATATATCACGTGCCATTGAAAGGCCCGCGAAGAGACAAATTTCCATAATCTTCTTTTTTGGTTGGAAAGCGGCAGTGTAAGCCGCGCTGACGTAAGAAGGAACCTGATCAGCTCATTTAGCATCGCGACATAATCGCGACTGACAAAGTATCACAGAAGCAAAATTTCCACGCGGTATCGCAGAATTCGTAGTTTTTGGTTACGAGCCTCCGCAAACTACTTCTTCTTAATTATAATGAGCCAATGAATTTTTTTTTCGATTATATACAGGGTGTCCAATAGGAAGTTGCTGAAACTAAATAAGTGTCTCTTCCCTCCATGAATTCAATGGGGGTCCCTTTTTCTAATGCGCATACCTGAGGCCCCGCAGTTTTATTCCAGCCGTGGTTGAAGCAAGTACGCGCGCGTCAAAATGAGTGAGCTCACCACGGAAGAAAAAGTATATCTTGTTGAGTGCTTCTTATCGAGGGGAAAAATTTATAGTAACGCGTATAGAGGGTTTCGTACTGAGTTTGGAACTCATAGAGTTGCCAGCGAAAACACTCTGAAAAGGTAAGATTTTAATATTTATTCATATTCATCTATCACACAACTTGTGTTTCAATTCAATTAAACTGCATTGAAGTAATTTTACGTTAATTTTTGTAGGATAATCGATAACTTCGTAAAGTATGGTACACTCCAGGAGCGTAGACACGAGCTGCCAGGTCCATCTGTTACGGTGACTACACCAGAGAAGATCAACGAAGTTGAGAATTATTTGCAAACAAAATCCAAATGATTCGATTCGGGAAGCTGCTCAAGCATTAAAAATAACCAAATCATCATTACACAATATTTTGAAATATTTTTTAAAGTTTCATCCGTATACAATAAGCACTCGTCAATTGTTAACTGAACATGCCATGACGAAACGCATCGAATTTTGTAACACTATTACGGGAATGTTTGAAGCCGAAGAACTTAATGACAAATTGATTATTTATTCCGATGAAGCACATTTTCGGACGAATGGGTACGTAAACAAGCAAAATTACCGGTTTTGGGGAACGGAAAATCCCAACATATCGCTAGCGAAGTCCCTTCATCCACAGAAAGTAACGGCATGGGCAGCGATTTCAGTAAAAGGAATTTATTTGCAATTCTTGGAATCTGCGGTAACAGGAGAGAGTTACAAACAGCTTTTGGAAACGAAATTCTTCCCTTATGCAAAAAAGAGGGGACTGGTTAAAAATGTTTACTTCATGCAAGATGGAGCGACGCGGCACCAGACTCATGAGGTGTTCGAAGCTGTTCATCGCGTATATGGGACTCGAGTAATAGGTATGGGGTACCCTAAATTTGCTCAAGGCGGACTAGAATGGCCTCCGTACTCACCGGACCTGAACCCTTGTGATTTTTTCTTGTGGGGTTACATTAAAGTTCATTGTTACGCTAAAAACCCCAGCACAGTAGAAGAACTGATCGCGGCCATCCAGGAAGTGGTTCGCGGCATTACGAACGATATGTTGGACACAGTTTTTCACAGTTTTCAAAAGAGAATTGATTTTTGTGCACAATCTAACCGTTCGCACTTCGAAAATATCTATCATTAGTCACTGTACTTTTTCGTTATTTTTATAAGATGTAATAAATTGACATAAAATATATTTGACTGGGTTTTATTTATGTGCGTTTAAAACTGTAGAGTTTCCTCCATTTAAAGCAATTTGGCTTTTCTGATTCTGTGCACGTGTTTTAACGCGTTACCCCCACTTGTAGCGCAAAAAAAGGCCTTCTTCATGAATTTTTTTAAAGAAAACTACAAAACTTTTTTAATCGATCAATATACCATCTTAAAGAACACATCTTGAAGAACTTTCAGTAATTTTTTTATTGAAAAATATTACATTGTTTAGTGGCAAATGGCCGTCAATGAAATAATGTTTTTATATACACGGTTTGCGGTGACCAACATTGCGGCGAAGTGGATCATCTGAAAAAAAAATGCGGATGGATTTAGTCAAATATAAGTATAAACTAGTCTTTGATCGAAGGATTTTAAAAAATATTCATTTTTCACAAAATGGCGGACAGTCAAAGTTAATGGTTCGATTTTAACGAAAAAAAACGGCCGTTTTTTGGCTATAAAACGGCCATTTTTTTCGAAAAAAAATCGAACGATTAAAGACTACATTTTTATGTATTAAATAAGCCTGCAAAATTTCAAGAAGATCGGTTCATTAGTGTTCGAGTAATCTTGGTCACCGACTTCAGAAATGCCATTTTGAGAAAAACGCGTTTAAAGTTTCAATTTCTGGTCGTTCACACAACGGATTCTTCTCTTTCAACGCTCATATCTCAGTCAATTTTGTTCGGATCGACTTGAAATTTTCAGGACATATTCTCAGATACTTATACTTCAAAAAAATGCAATAAAAAAATCGATTTTTTCAAAATCGCAATTGGGGGTAACCCCTTAAAATGACAGTCGATTAGTTTCAGCAACTTCCTTTTGGACACCCTGTACAATAACTTCCATTGAAGTACGTAGGATTTTTTCGATATAATGATTTTTGGCCAAATGGCGCACTTCTAAAGTGGAAAGTGAAAAATTTGCCTAGCAATCGTCAGATAATTGTTAATAACAAATGAACTATGCAATATAAAAAAACCCTACGTACTTCCATAGACAATGTATTTTTCGAGATATATTCAAGATTTCAAGTGAATCGGTGGAAAATTGTCTGACTTTCGTTCCCGGCCAACTCAAAAAATGTAGTTTTGAGATAAACGCGTTTGAAGTTTTGAGTAGCTCGCTGCGGACCAGGCGGCCTTGTACTAAAATTCGAAAACCGAGTACGTAGAGATTTTTCCCGGCCATAAGCTTTTGGAACATTATTTTTGAGGTCCTAGGGGCCCATTTCAAAAATCGATTTTTCGAAAATTCTAGAGTGGCCTAACCCCTTAAGCCCAATTTTTCCGCCATTTTTTGGTAAAATTCAGTCGAAACAGTGCTCAAAACGTGTATTTTGTTCACTATCGAGGGTCTACGTACGTGCGCGAATTCGGTGCATCAGTTAGTAATTCACAATGCATCCTATGGTCACTAGCATTCGTAACTTTTTTTCTTCAAAATTTGGAAAAATGTGAAGAAATATGAAGCTCTTTCTGCAACATTACAGCAAGTACACAATAAATTTCATCTCAATTGGTTGTATGGTTTGGTCAAAAGTAGGGTTCAAAATTTCGTTGGGTCGGAGCGTGTGATACATGGCCTCAACGTAATGTTCAGTATCAGTTCTATCCTAAACATCAGACACGTTTGCGCAAACGTGTGGCGCGAGATCCATGAGAAGTGAGAATCGAAGCAGTGGGGACGGCTCTCGCTTTATACGTCCGTGCGCGCCGCTCCTCCAGCGAGAGAGTTCGCGCTCGTGGCCACCTGGCGGAGCTCGACGACACCACCAGTCCTCGTATCGCGAATTGGGCGATTATTTTCGACGATACAACAGTCACGTTTTTAATTGCGTTGGACATGGCTGATTCGTCATATGTGAAGCTTCTGGCTAACGAGAAACACGTATTGTATTCACGTTCGCGAAACACGTTGCATTACAATTTACAAGCCTCGTCTCGGCGTTCTCTATCTCTCCGCCCTCTTCCTCTACCGTGCGTTATAGCACGCGCGTGCCGGATACTGTACGACACGTCGTATAACAGCCCGCGATAGACGTGACGAGAAGAGTCTCTCTCTCCTGAATGAACGATGAAAATCCGCGCTGTGCTCTGAGCTCGAACAAGACTCTCTGTCGTACTACAAAATTCACGACGACAAGCGACCGCACGTTTTTTCTTCACCCCCAGTATAAACGAAAATACACAAACGAAGGTAGAGACATACAGGGTGTCTCAAAATTACCTAACATTTTAATTTATTAAGGGAGACTTTGTCCTTGGAGTGCCATATTTCAGGTGTTTACATTTTATTTTTTTTAAAGGAAACGAGTAAAGCTTTTTGAGTGCGGTTTTTTCTTGCTTATATTCATGATACACAGAACGTTAAAAAAAAATTTTTTTGAAAAAAAAACCAAAATGGCGGCCGTTGCAGCTCCGCGCAAACAGGTCCTCGAATCGCGGGAGGTAAACGGCTGACATCACTGCCCCCTCTTTGTTGATCTGAAACACAAGTTCAAAGCATATTATCAATCTGTGACCCTTTGGTCATGGAATGACGGATGGGTTTTTCGTTTAGTACAAATTTCGGAAAATGGCGGCAATTTAAAAAAAAATCGAATTTTCGCGTTTTTTTCGCATAAAAAGATAAATAATAAATGCAAAAATGTATCTATCGAAAAAACGATCCGTCATTCCGTGAAGACATATTTTCTGAGTATGCTCTCCAAATTTCAGGTCGATATGTTAATTACAGCGGTCAGGAGAATGTCAGCCATTTTTAAAAACGTGTTTTCGAGAAAAACGCGTTTAAAGGTAGCAGCATAGAGGGATCCCTCCTCTTCTTCTAACTACCATCTCCCGCTGGGCACAAAGGACAAAGTCTCCCTTAAGGCTAACAATCTTTTTTCGTATGAAAAAGTGATTCACTTATAAAATTAATTACACGTCTATTTAGTATGAATATCAAGCTGTTAGAATTTTTTTTCTCGGTGTACAAAATGGGAGACTACTAATATTTTCTTTTGTTGTCTTTCTTTTTAAGCGCTCCGCGGCGTGACATTTAGCATCGACAATTTTTTACCAAGAATAAAAATTCTCGTAAATCTACATTAGAATACCTAGAGAAGTAATTCGTAGGTATATGAACTCAAGAAATGAATTTTCAGTGGAAAATTTCGTTATAACTGCCAAAGTCCACTTTGAAAATTTCAAAAAATCGATTTTTTTTTACTGTTTTCGAAAGTACATACATTCAGAAATATTGTGTGAAAATTTTACGAAAATCCGAGCTCTCTGAGTATTTTTTTTTTTTTTACCTGAACGTCAGGACCTCATTTCGTCTACCTGAGCGCACTCGGCCGACCCATCGTATAAACTTCAAACGCGTTTTTCTCGAAACAACGTTTTCAAAATCTAGCTCCATCGTATCTCTAAAACTAATGAACCGATTCTCTTGAAATTTGAAACACATATTGTAAACACGATTCGCAACAAGATGACCCTCGATGGTTGTAAAATTTTGATTTTTACTCTTTTTTGCGAAAAACTGCGAAAAAACGCGTTTTTAAAATACTTTTTTCGTTTTTCATCTGCCATTTTTGTATTTTTTTTTTATTTTTTCATTGTTTGAGCTGGTGTCATACTGAATCTGATGGACTTTGATTTTTTGTTTCGGACAAGCCGTTGCCGAGTTGTGATGGAGCTATTTACCTAGCCCACCTATTTTTGAGGTGTTACGTTAAACTACAGTTTTTGTACTTAAAAATGAATAAAAGTGAATTAAATTTTTCTTTATGAATTTCAAGACTTTATTTATCAAGCCCAATAAATTTTATATTCATATCTTTTATACAATCCTCGAAAAAAATTGCGAAAATAGCCTTTTTTCGTGGCTCCAAAGTGGACAAGTGGCCCCTTAATCAGAAATTCCGTACGTACTTCTCTGCGAAATGCGATTACCAACATAACTTTTAAATTTGAAGTAAATCGAGTGAAAATTGTAGAAATTATTTGTCACGCCAATTGGAAAAAGCTGTTTCGAAATGTTTCGAGTAGTCGGCCATTTTGTGCATCGAAAAAAATATACATATTTTCTAACAGCTTGATATTCATACTAAATAGATGTGTAATTAATGGCAGGAGTGAATCACTTTTTCATACGAAAAAAAATTGTTAAATTCGCACATGATTTTATACCCGTTACGGTGGCCTAAGGGCCCTTATTTATGTGAAAAGTACGAATATTTTTATTTGAATATAAGGAACGAATTTGGAGGTTATGTGTGGAATACAATATCCGATAAATGGCCGCCTCGTTCCCGTTTGCAAACGTTCACTTCAAATAAAACGTATTATTTATTTGAAAAGTACGAATATGTGTATCTGAATATAAGAAACGAATTTGGAGGTTATGTGTGGAACGTAATATCCGATAAATGGCCGCCTCGTTCCTGTTTGCAAACGTTCACGCTTTTGACGAAATTTTCAATAACATTTTCGCATAACCCGAGTATAAATGAATATATATAATCCTAATATATATATATATATATATATATATATATATATATATATATATATATATATATAATTTTGTATACAATTGTATACAAAAATTGGCCCGATAGAATTTTATATATTTTCCATATAAACGTATACAATTGTATACGTTTATATACAAATATATACAATTCTATCGGGCCAATTTTTGTATACAATTGTATATGATCAATTAATATACAATCTATAATAATACATTGTATATTGTATAATATATTGTATAATATATACTATTAATTAATATACAATCTATAATAATACATTGTATATTGTATAAGTATATTGTATAATATATACAATATATATATAATCAATTAAAATGATTATATATATTCATTTTTACTCGGGTACGTTTATATCGGATTATATATACGAATGTATAGAATCATATACAATTATATATAAACCTATATAAATATATATGATTGTATATCATTTTTATATAATTGTGTCTAAGTATATACAATCATTTTTACTGGGGTCATATACAGTCATATACAATTTTATATACCGTAAA
The DNA here is from genome assembly GCA_964007375.1 of Ophion obscuratus. Taxonomy (NCBI): domain Eukaryota; kingdom Metazoa; phylum Arthropoda; class Insecta; order Hymenoptera; family Ichneumonidae; genus Ophion; species Ophion obscuratus. The sequence continues at coordinate 81,093,023 of OZ023312.1, read as the reverse complement.
TAAAATTATCACGTATATATACAATTATATACAGCACTATATTGAATTATATATAACTGTATATAATATTATATCTAATTATACAAACCGTAAATAAAAGTTTCACGTATATATATAATTATATACAACACTATATTGAATTATATATGACTGTATATGATATTATATCTAATTATATAAACTCCGTATCAAAATAGTATCTCCATATATCATTATATACAGAACGATATATAATTTTATCAAATCAAATTTGATGGAAGTACATTTATATCGGATTATATATACGAATGTATAGAGTTATATACAATTATACATAAACCTATATATAAATATATATGATTGTATATCATTTTTATATAATTGTATCTAAGTATATACAATCATTTTTACTTGGGAATTGCGGACTAATTTCATTAATGGTGCGTCCAATTGCCTCCTTGAGCTCCGGAATCGTCTGTGGATCATTGGCATACACTTTTCCTTTCAAAAAAGCCCGAAGAAAGAAGTCCAATGGCGTCAAGTCAATAACACGACCATGAAACTTCGTCTGAACGACTAACCTCAAATTTTCTGATTCACTTCACCACAGTGTTGCGAAATGGTGCGTTATTATGACCAAAAAGACTTTTTGAACCACCCCTGCAAAATGTTCCGCCACAAATAAAATGGCGCGCAATTCAAAATGTCAGGTCTTTTTGAGCCACCCTTTATGCGTGTCTGCATGCTTATGATGGCTACCGAAAAAATTGTGTCTTTGAGGACAGTCCTTGAAATAACGTTGGTAAAATATTCCCATATCTATCCGAAGGTCATTTTGAAGATATTGCGGTTGAGCATCGGCACGATAAGCTACTATGGCGACGGTCCTTGAAGTATGTCTTCAAAATAATGTTTTCCACTCCATACGTGCGCGTCAATTTATATACATAACGCTTTTTTTTCGGGTGTTCTTTTGCCGCGCGTCCAGCCAACACTTTGCATCGGCTTCTCTTCCATGCGATTTTTTCTCTCTTTCGTTTTTTGTCGCGTCTTCCTTTTTTCCCGAAACATCACTGCGCCCGCGAGACTCTGCTTAATGGATGTCTCGTCTTCGTGAGAAACACCTCGACGCGAATATTAAGCCCTGCTGGCTCGCAACGAGAACGACGAAAATATGCAATCTGCGTCTCTAGAGAGAGAAAGAAAGGGTGGGAGGGCTCGGCACAGACCGAAAAGGCACGCACGGATATACGACAAAAATTCGCGCGTTTATGCAGGAAGCGCTGTCAAGGCAAGGGAATGAGGAGACGGATAACATTCCGGTGTTTTTTTGCCAGGCCACAGCTCGGATAATAAAACAATAGAATAATCAGATAAAATAAATTGTATGGTAAATATGGCGGATTTGATATGAAAATCGCCCGAATTCTTACGGACATTCTCAAACTATTCGTGGTAGGATTCTGTGCGTGTATATGTGTGTGTGTATATATATACGAGGGTGGGGTGAAAAGTTTCCGGCCTGACCAAGAAAAACGATGTTTAAAATTTTTTTTTGCTTTGTTTTTCAACATAATCTCCATCAACACTGATACATTTCTCATAACGGTGTTCTAATTTAGTTATACCAGTTTTAAACGTAGATTCGTCAAGCTCCTCAAAATACTGATTTACAGCTTCGATAACTTCTTCGTTGCTCTTAAATCTTTTTCCGCCAAGCCATTTTTTGAGGTTAGGAAACAGGTAATAGTCGCTGGGGGCTAAGTCTGGAGAGTAGGGAGGATGCGGCATCAATTCAAACTTCAATTCGTGGATTTTGGACATGGCAACAATCGACGAATGCGCTGGTGCGTTATCGTGATGAAACAAAACTTTTTTCTTCGCCAAATGAGGTCGTTTTATTTGCACCTCGTGCTTCAAACGTTGCAATAACTTTGCGTAGTATTGACCAGTGATAGTCTTACCCTTTTCAAGGTAATCAATGTATATAATTCCTCTCGCATCCCAAAAAACAGTAGCCATAACCTTGTTTGCCGATAAAATTGTTTTTGCCTTCTTTGGGGTTGGTTCCCCTTTTCCAACCCACTGTTTTGACTGTTCTTTACTTTCAGGAGTGTAGTGGTGGACCCATGTCTCATCAACAGTTATGAATCGACGCAAAAAGTCGTTTGGATTACGCCTATACAGCGCCAAATTGTCGGTAGAAATGGTTTTTCGAAGCAGTTTTTGGTCGAGCGTTAGCAAACGCGGCACCCACCTTCCACACAGCTTTTCCATGTTCAAATGGTTGTGCAAAATATTTCGCACACGTTCAGCTGACATCCTACGGGTCTCAGCTATCTCATGCACTTTCAACCTGCGGTCTTCCAACACTATTTTATGGATTTTTTCAATCATCTGTGAAGTTGTGACTTCAACGGGCCGTCCTGAGCGAGGCTCGTCAGAGGTGCTCACACGACCCATTTTAAATTCAGAAACCCACTGCTTAATAGTTGAATATGATGGGGAGGAGTCTCCTAGTGCTGAATCCATCTCTTCTTTTATTTGTTTTGGTGTAAAACCTTTCAAATGGAAGTATTTGATGACAGCACGTTTTTCCAATTTTTCCATTTTTACGAAAACAACGGAAGCGTCTCGCGCAATGTGCTCTCAAACGCAAACTAACGTAGCGATTGGGCTAAAACTGTACACACACGCTCGGTAGGACTGGTACTGTAGGACGCCGCTCCAAAACTAGACCTAGTGGCACGATCTCTTGGTCAGGCCGGAAACTTTTCAACCCACCCTCGTATATATATATTAGGGTGTGCGGAAAAAAATCGATATTTTTTTCGGTTGCATCCACCAAAAAAAGCTTAATTAAGGTAAAAAAAAGAATCCTCGAAGGAGAGCTCAAAAAAAAATTATTTCGAACGGCGCATTGCATTTGAATACTTTCCACGAGAATAACACAGGAAAATATTGGCACTTCTGAACGTCGTAGTAAAACTCTTCAGAAAAAAATCTCACAAAAATGTCATTAAGATATTCTGATAGAGAATTGAATTCCCTACAAAAAAGTTCCTACGAACAATTAGCTTAGAATAACCGTTCAAGTGGTATCGCTTGATTTATTATGGCCGGAAAATGCCACTTATTTGAGCTTCAATTTTTTAAATCCAAAAGTCGTTAATAACGTAGCCGAATGTGGTGTCACTTTGATAGAAGCATATAACGGTGCATTAACAAAAAACGAAGAGCAGCTACAATATTTATTGGGCGTAGTGCAAAATCGTCGACAGAAATACCCTAATTGCAACAAACAGACTCTTAAAAAAAAGGAACGATGATTATCAAGCATTATAATGTAAAAACAAATTATTTTATCTTATTAAACCAAATTAATTGAATAAAACTTTTCGAAACACGATCAATGATGGACGTCGTTTCTTTTATATTTCTTGTTGTACTTGATTCTTTTTTGTATCAGAGAAATAGTTTGAGAACGATTCCATGCAAATTGTATGTTAGAGCAGAACAATCTCTACAAAAAAAAAACCCCAAAAAGTTTTTTCGTAAAGCGAAAAATTCGATTTTTACAGCTTTTTGAATTATTTTTTTTCTATCAATTCAATTTCAGACAACGATTCCACTTGAACGGTTGTTCTGAGCTAATTTTTCGGAAAAACTTTTTTGTTGGACATTCGATTCTCCATGAGAATATGTTTATGACATCTTTGTGTGATTTTTTCCTGACGAGTTGCACTACCACATTCAGAAATCCCAATATTTTCCTGGGTTATTCTTATGGAAAATATTCAAATGCAATGCGCCATTCGAAATAATTTTTTTTTGAGCTCTCCTTCGAGGATTCTTCATTTTTTACCTTAATTCACCTTTTTTGGTGGAAGTGGTCGAAAAAAAAGTATTGATTTTTTTCCGCACACCCTAATGTATATATGTATATATGTATGTATATATGTATATATGTATGTATATATGTATATATGTATGTATATATGTATGTATATATGTATATATGTATGTATATATGTATATATGTATGTATATATGTATATATACATATACAATGAAGATATATATATATATATATATTATGAATAAAAATTTTCGCTCTTGATCACGAATTTGATTTATCAGAAAAACGATCAAAACAAAAAAGTTGCAATTTTACATGAACTTTGTGAAAAAAATTTGTTTTTAATTTTTCGAGTTTAAAAAATTCCCAGTTTCACCAAAATTATACAAAAATATTTTTTTCGTCGGTATTTCACTTTTGATTTTTCTCAAAAAATTCGAGAAAATACTCTGAAGTGTGTACAGTAACACTTACTTTTTTCAGAGTGGCTCCATTCGTTGTTCCAAAGCTGCGCTTTGTTTTATTATCATTGGATATTTTTTTTCAAACAAATCAATTATTAAAAATTACTGTCTCCCAAATTTTTCTCACATTTTTCAGGTAATCCATAACAGTAATCCATAACAGTAATCATAACAGATTACCTGAAAATTCTCACATTTTTCAGGTAATCCATAACAGTAATAATTTTTTGAGCTTGATCATAAATTATCGGTAAGGTATACAAAGTTAACCTTGCCATACAAAGTAACGTTGTTGTGCAATATGGAAGATTGTGATATTTCAATTTTTTTGAGAGTGGACAACTTTTTGACCGTTCGAAATGGTATGGACCGCCTTATATATACTACTGTGTCCAAAAAATAAGGTGACATTTGAATTTAAACTGCGCGCGTCGAAGGATTTGGAGAATTATTTTTTTTTTTTAGGTTGGTAGTACTGTCAGTGGCATCTATGTCAAATTTACATGTCAAAATATTCATTAGTGTTTGAGATACGCGTCGTTTTGTGAGCTGCTAAAAGTGAGTTTTTCGTTTTTTGCGATGTCGAAATTTGTTGGGCAAAGAATTTGCATTAAATTTTGTTTGCGGAATCAATTTTCTGCCGCGGATACGTTTCGCCAAAAACTCAACCCATATCGTTCCGCAACCACCGTATTCACCTGATCTGGCGCCGTGCGACTTCTGGCTGTTCAGCAAGCTCAAAAGATCGCTCCGGGGACACCGTTTTGATACGATAGAGGAGATTCAGGCCGCAGCGAAGACGGAACTGAAGGCCATCCCGGAAAGTGACTACAATCAGTGTTTCGAAGATTGGAAAATCCGTTGGCATAAGTGCATTGCATCGGGAGGGGATTACTTTGAAGGGGATGAAATTGATTTGGAAAAATAAATAAAGAATTTTCGAAATAAATACAATGTCACCTTATTTTTTGGACACAGTAGTGTATATATATATATATATATATATATATATATATATATATATATGTATATATATATATATATATATATATATATATATATATATATATATATATATATACACACACACATATGTACGGGCCTGTGTATGGATGCATGTGTTATAAAAGCGCTCTGTTTTCTATACCGTGCACATTTTCCTTCCCCTAAATTCTTAAGCCTCTCTTCCAAGCTTCCATATGGCCCGCGCAAGCCTCTCAATGTTCCTGGACTGTGTGGTTAATGGTCCGCTCTCGCGCGGAGGCCACAGCAAAATTAAATTTCGCGTCTCGCGGTTTGAAACCCGAGTGAAAAATATAAAAGCTCCTTCTCCACGAAATCTGCGTACTCATAAGTGCATTTCATATATACGTGTGGCTGTGTGCCATGATGTCCACGGGAGAACGAAAAGAAAGCATTTTCTTGGATACTGCGGTATTCGGGTACTTACCGGAAGAATTTCAAAATTCAGCGTCGCGACATTTCGCCCGTGCCCGGGCACAACAAAGAGATGTTTGTGAATTTGGCAAGCGGATAATTGCGAAGTCAAAGAGCGATTAAAAAATTAGGTTCAAGACTGGATTTTTTCATTCATTTTTTTCTTTTCCTTTTTTTTTTGATTTGTTTTGTACTTCTTTCTTTTCGCTAATTAGGAGAAGCCTAGAAGAGTGCTCTTGAAACAAATTCACGAATTCCCCTAAAAGCCAAGAATTTGCATCTCGTAATGGACAGGGGGTGGACAAAGGGCAAATTCACCCTCCAACTCTGGAGGGTTGAAGGGTGAACGGAACTTCACCCACAGCTGGAGGTGCTTCGGAGAGTTCAAAGACATCGCCATTTTGTTTAATGGGACCACTATGTTTTTTATTCAGAGTTTTATCAAGGAACTACAAATGGGTTCACACACCAAATTTCAAGGTGATCTATCACGTTTTAGTATAAAACCCAGTGCGAGTCGGACCTCGCTCTATTAGGGTTCCGTACACATGACCAAATAACTTTTTTTAACTAGATATTTAAGGGGAGATATACACCTAGTAGCCGGAAAAAAGGTCATTTTTGTGAATTTTTTCAAGGAAATCTATTTGAAATTTCGGATTGGGGTTTTAATTATCTAAAAGTATATACATTCAAAAATATGTTTAATTTTCTTTATTGAAAAATATCAAAAATATACAACGATATTGTACGATCCTTGGAGCGTCGTAAAAAAATCTTCGTATACGATACCCACTGGCGTTTCTTCAAAAATCATCTGAAAAAGAACCTAAAAGATTATTAAATTAGATACTATAATCTAGTACTTGTCATAGCCGATTTCGAAAATATCGATTTATGACAAAATGGCAGACGTTTGAACATAAATAGTGATTTTTGGGCCAAAAATTAGTTATTATTTTGCCTATAAAACAAAAACTAAGTAACGAAAAAAAAAATCCTATGACAAATACTAGATAATGGTGTATAAAATAACCACAAAAGACCTCAAGGCAATCGGTTCATTGGTTTTCGAGAAATTTTGGGTACCGATTTGAAAAACGTAGTTTTGAGAAAAATGCGTTTGAAAATTTGGGAATGAATAAATCATGAAATTTGCCAACTTCTAAATCCGCGACCTCGACCATCTAGGCGTATATCTCCCCTTAATTAGGGAGTGTTTTTTTTCTGTCTTAGTTCTTAGGTAGTACTAAACTGAAACCATATGGGGTGATGATAGCTAAAGAAAGCTTCGTATATTACTTTGAACAGGTTGTGGAAGTTTTTTGTAGGTGACTTTTTTTTTAACATCCTAGATACCAACTTTTCTTGCTCCGATAGAACAGTGTGTCCTTTGGCTATCAAATGTATAAGAAAGTCAAACTTCACCACCCCCTCACAATGTTATATATACATTTTTTAAAGTGTCAAAGTAGCCCCGAGTGTGGGGCTTCTTTAACAGGGCATTGAAATGCAACTTATGTCAAAGATTAAGGGTTACTTTGGAATCATTTTAATAAAAAATGTCTATTTTATGCATTATACATGGAATTAATGAAAAACAACGATTTTTTATAACCAAATTGTCATCAAGTGCCTTAGGCCACTGTAGAGGCCGAAATAAATAGGCTTCCTTCGGATTTTTTTTTCAGAAAAAATACTAAATAAATCGAGATTACAAAAAAGGGTGTTTATCATACATATCAGTGACTGTATATAATAATTTTTTTGGAGCGATTAATTTCAAAATGGCGGCTGTGCAGTTTATTTCAAAACTGCATTTTTTAAGTTGGCCGGAAACATAACTCAGACAATTTTCAGCCGATTCACTTGAAATGTTGAACATATCTTGAAAAATCTATTGTCTATGGAAGTACGTAGGATTTTTTTTTTTATATTGCATAGTTCATTTGTTAGTAACAATTATCTGACGATTTTTTAGGCAAATTTGTCACTTTTCAAAAATTTGCCTAAAAAATCGTCAGATAATTGTTAATAACAAATAAACTATGCGATATAAAAGAAAAATCCTACGTACTTTCATAGACAATGTATTATTCAAGATGTATTCAACATTTCAAGTGAATCGGTTGAAAATTGTCTGAGTTATGTTTCCGGCCAATTTAAAAAATGCAGTTTTGAAATAAACGCTGCACAGCCGCCATTTTGAAATTAATCGCTTCAAAAAAATTATTGTATACAGTCACTGATGTGTATGATAAATACCCTTTTTTGTAATCTCGATTTGTTGTGTAGTTTTTTCTGAAAAAAAAATCCCCAAAAAGCCTATTTTTTCAACCTCTAGAGTGGCCTAAGGCCTTAAAGGGACTCGGCGGCGAAAATAGGCTGAAAATGGGAAAAAATTCAAATGGCATTTGTGAAGAACCGAAACAACATATATACATTTTCTTTTCTGCAACGTTTTTATTGGAGTTTTGGCTATTAAAATCAGTAGTTGTTTCAAAAATATAAATATTCAAGGCGGGAATTACAAGGTCCGAAAAATCGTTTTTTTTTTAATTGCTTAAACCGATAGATAAACTATACAAGAATATATTTATAAAGTTACAGAGGCCAATTGTAAATATTTTCGAAGATACAAGGCCAAAAGCAGAGAAGCGATTGATATTTGATATTGATATTTCCTCCTATTGAAAACTTTGAAGCGCGTTTTCTCCAGTTTTCATTTTCACGCTTTTTCCAAATTGGCGGGCGTGATAGCAAAAAAACTAAACGACCTATTGGATCAAACCAAAGTTTGTTTTCTTCAGTATGAAAATCTATTCTAAGTGAATTTTAAAAGTCGTTGAAAAAGTATTTTTGAATCATTTTTATAGCACGTTAAAGTGTTTTTTAACACATTTTTTTTCAACCCTGAGAAAAGTTATAGTTTCACAATTTTTTTAGCTTTTTCTTGATTCACCCAGAAGACAATAATATGACAATTGAACATTTTATTGGTTTATTTGGTTCAGTCAAGAATTACGAGATGCATATTTTCCGCTGATTGGGGACTGCAGTGGCAAGATGCACATGGAATAGGCTGATAAATCTGCTGTCATTTATCGTTTCATGTTGAAATAATGTTTTTTTATACATTTCAAATATACATGAAAAGATACTGCAATGTTTACTGGGCTCAATTGTTTTTTTCCCTTCTAAAAAAAATCCCGAAAAATCGCTTTTTTGGACCTTCTAATTCAGGCTCCCAGAACGCCTCTCATGCACTGCTCCCTCATTGCTACGATTCCGAGTGGCCGGTTGAAGTTTCCGGTTGAAGCTAAAATTTGAAAAACATCGAAAAACGGATGACATTTGTCGTAATAACGATAACAAAAAGTTGATTTCTTTGCATAGACGTCGGTTCATTTTGTAGCGAAAGTTGATATCTTCGTTTAAAATAAAAATCAGGGCGCCATCTTCGAATCTCGAGTTGTCGCAGCGAAACTAGAAGTAGCAACAAAATTTGAAAAAAAAAACGAAAAAAAATCGAGATTTTTCGTTGCCTAGTCTCCTTAAATCGATCCTAACCTAAAAACATTCATGTTTTATCAGTTTTTCCTACTAAATCTTGATCTATCATTTTGAAGTTTGGTGTGCGAACTTATATGTAGTTACTTAATAAAATTCTGAAGAAAAAAATAGTGGTCCCATTTAAAAAAATGGAGATGTCTTTGAAGCGGAACTTGGATGAACCTCGTAGCCACTACTCGATGACCCCCTTTGAATTGAGCAACTTTTGTAGGAAAAGTATTCTTCCAAATCTTATAGGTTGAAAAATATTTCTGCTGGTAATAGTTGTTGCCTCACCCTGTATACACGTACACATGCCCATATTTAATATATATAAATATGTATATATAAATATATATATATATATATATATATATATATATATATATATATATATATATGTACATGCGTGTCGTCCTCTCTTGGTACTCAACCCGAAAATTCCCCTCCTGCGGGCAAATATACGAGGGTGGGGTAAAGTTTTCGGCCTGACCAAGAAAAACGATGTTTTAAAATTTCTTTTTGCTTTATTTTTCAACATAATCTCCATCAACACTGATACATTACTCATAACGGTGTTCTAATTTAGTTATACCAGTTTTAAACGTAGATTCGTCAAGCTCCTCAAAATACTGATTTACAGCTTCGATAACTTCTTCGTTGCTCTTAAATCTTTTTCCGCCAAGCCATTTTTTGAGGTTAGGAAACAGGTCATAGTCGCTGGGGGCTAAGTCTGGAGAGTAGGGAGGATGCGGCATCATTTCAAACTTCAATTCGTGGATTTTGGACATGGCAACAATCGACGAATGCGCTGGTGCGTTATCGTGATGAAACAAAACTTTTTTCTTCGCCAAATGAGGTCGTTTAATTTGCACCTCGTGCTTCAAACGTTGCAATAACTCTGCGTAGTATTGACCAGTGATAGTCTTACCCTTTTCAAGGTAATCAATGTATATAATTCCTCTCGCATCCCAAAAAACAGTAGCCATAACCTTGTTTGCCGATAAAATTGTTTTTGCCTTCTTTGGGGTTGGTTCCCCTTTTCCAACCCACTGTTTTGACTGTTCTTTATTTTCAGGAGTGTAGTGGTGGACCCATGTCTCATCAACAGTTATAAATCGACGCAAAAATTCGTTTGGATTACGCCTATACAGCGCCAAATTGTCGGTAGAAATGGTTTTTCTAAGCAGTTTTTGGTCGAGCGTTAGCAAACGCGGCACCCACCTTGCATACAGCTTTTCCATGTTCAAATGGTTGTGCAAAATATCTCGCACACGTTTACCTGACATCCTACAGGTCTCAGCTATCTCATGCACTTTCACCCTGCGGTCTTTCAACACTATTTTATGGATTTTTTCAATCATCTCTGAAGTTGTGACTTCAACGGGCCGTCCTGAGCGAGGCTCGTCAGAGGTGCTCACACGACCCATTTTAAATTCAGAAACCCACTGCTTAATAGTTGAATATGATGGGGAGGAGTCTCCTAGTGCTGAATCCATCTCTTCTTTTATTTGTTTTGGTGTAAAACCTTTCAAATGGAAGTATTTGATGACAGCACGTTTTTCCAATTTTTTCATTTTTACGAAAACAACGGAAGCGTCTCGCGCAATGTGCTCTCAAACGCAAACTAACGTAGCGAGTGGGCTGAAACTGTACATACAAGCTCGGTAGGAATGGTACTGTAGGACGCCGCTCCAAAACTAGACCTAGCGGCACCATCTCTTGGTCAGGCCGGAAACTTTTCACCCCACCCTCGTAGGTACGTAGAGGGGCCTTAAATCGAGGGTGTGCTGGACGCACGTTGGATTGTTTACTCGGACTATCCATATGCATATATACATCATCCTATCGAGTGATTTGCACGTCGCGCATGTGTGTGTGTGTGTATGTGTGTGTGTGTGTGTGTGTGTGTGTGTGTGTGTGTGTGTGTGTGTGTGTGTGTGTGTGTGTGTGTGCGTGTGTGTGTGTGCGCGTGTGTGTGCGCGTGTGTGTGCGTGCGTGTATGCGTGCGTGTGTACGTGCGTGTGTACGTGCGTGTGTGCGTGCGTGCGCGCGCGCGCGCGCGCGTGTGTGTGTGTGTGTGTGTGTGTGTGTGTGTGTGTGTGTGTGTGCGCGCGCGTGCGTGTGTGTGCGTGCGTGTGTACGTGCGTGTGTGCGTGCGTGCGTGCGTGCGTGCGTGCGTGCGTGTGTGCGTGTGCGCGTGTGCGTGTGTGCGTGCGTGTGTGCGTGCGTGTGTGCGTGTATGCGCGTGTGTGCGTGTGCGCGTGTGTGCGTGTGTGCGTGTGTGTGCGTGTGTGCGTGCGTGTGAGTGTGTGTGTGTGTGTGTGTGTGTGTGTGTGTGTGTGTGTGTGTGTGTGTGTTTATTTTTATTTATAAAATAGGCATCGCGTTTGCCACGCGTCTGAGCGTGTTCGTAGACGAGCGGGATTAATCCCCGGGGGTAGTGAGGGCCAGGGATAGGGCGGATATGAAATCCGCGCGATCGCTGGATAACATTAGACTAAATGAGCCTTGGCGCAAAAACAACTAAGATCGCTGAATTTGCAAGGAGAAAAATTTTCGTAAACGTTTCCATGGCGTAAAAAAATGTCTGGATCTTTTTAATCCTACACGCATTCCGAAGAGAAGGGTAATTTAAATATCTGAAGGCGGGAAACCAGTTTAGACGACTCAAAAAACTAATTATTTAAAATTCTATATATTGTTAGTAAAACTATTCTAGAATATGTTTCTCAAGTAGTATAAATAATTCATTACTGCCTTGAATTTTTCTTTTCGGTAATTTTTTTAAACCCGTTTTTCTTGGAACGACTTTTTTCAATTTGTGTACACTCTAGTTCAAAACGTTCCTAGCTTATAATTTTACAAAGTGATAGTTAGTTTCTTTATGTAAGTGCGCTCTATGTGAACCTCAATTTGGGGTGATGTTATTTTTTAAGGCATATTTTTTCTTAGCAAAAAAGTTTATAAAATAATGGAAATAATTATACCCTTTTGTTTAAACACCTCTGAAAAATGCAACTTTCAGTTTTATGGTGCAGCGTTAGGTTTATATAGAAGGAAAACATGTTCTTGAAGAAATTCTCAAACCGTATTGACGTCCGTTGAAAACTATGGCCTCCAGAGTTTACACAAACAGAAAAGTCTGATGGCGACCTTCGATGGGCGACGGGTTATATGTTAATTTTTTTTTAATGAAACGAAATTGAAAGAAAAAATTAAAATATTTGTTTGAAAATATGTATAAAATATTCCCAAATTTCGAATGAATTCTATCCATTAATTCCTTGTAAAAAAATCATGAAAGTCACTCAATGAAACGTACTCCCAAACTGGTTTCCCACCTTAACGGGATATCCGTCTCTGGAAGCCCAATTTGAAGGGTCAGAATGATGCATTCGGACTCAAGGGTCAGGCGCTCCGCGGCGTGACATTTAGCACCCACATTTTTTTACCTAGAACAAAAAACAAAAATTCTCGTCAATCTACATCAGAATACCTAGAGACGAACCCACGGAATTTAAAAAATATTATTTTATTCATAAGTTGTAGGTATTTGAACTTAAGAAATGAATTTTCAGTGAAAAATTTCGTTATAACTGCTCATAAAACTGCTCATAAAATGAAAAGTTTTCGATTAATCAGAAATTCCGTACGTACTTCTCTGCGAAATGCAATTAGGAATATAACTTTTAAATTTAACGGGTTACCCCCACTTTCGATTTTGAAAAAAATGATTTTTTTAATTGCATTTTTTTGAAGTATAAGTATCTGAGAATATGTCGTGAAAATTTCAAGTCGATCCGAACAAAATTGACTGAGATATGAGCGTTGAAAGAGAAGAATCCGTTGTGTAAACGACCGGAAATTGAAACTTTAAACGCGTTTTTCTCAAAATGGCATTTCTGAAGTCGGTGACCAAGATTACTCGAACACTAATGAACCGATCTTCTTGAAATTTTGCGGGCTTATTTAATACATAAAAATGTAGTCTTTAATCGATCGATTTTTTTTTGACGTGATAACGTCTTATAATTCGATGGAGCCGGCTGCACGCACGAAAAAGCATGACTCATCGCCGTTACCTCGCTCTGAGGCGTTCCATTTAAGGCTTGAAGTGTAAGCGAGAGCGCGGAACGAGCGACAAAGAGGTACAATCGGCCTCCGCGTTCGGCAGCGTTCGGCAGCGTTCGACATTTGTCTCTCTCCTACTTGAGTGATGGCCTCTGTACACTGCGAGCGACGAGCGACAAGCGATCAGCGATATCCAGTGGCAACGTCACTCTCATAGAGCATTTCCGTCATACTCGAGCTCTCATTGGATATCGCTCATCGCTTGTCGCCCATCGCGCGCAGTGTGCAGAAGCCATGAGCGATGCGTCCGCGTGGACAGCTGCTATACAATAATACATGTACATGTTTTCGTCAAGTATGAAGTGCAGTGAAAAGTGAATGTGGTGTGAATTGTTTATAGCAACGATAATTGCGGCGATAAAGGTAATGATTCTTTCGATATTAAATATATGTTCAGTGATATATTGTCGAATATTCGTGCTTTCATCATTAAAATAAATAGCATCGGTCCGCTAGTGCAGCGATTGTAGGTTATGCTATAATTGACAAAACTATAACAATAAGTTAACAGAACTATTTCACGATGAGTAAAAATCAATTGCTTTACTATTCGATCGAAATAATTATCGAGCGTAATTATGATTTCAAAAAATTAAAACATAAATGTTAAATCTTCCACATATCATAACAACGTGTCTGAAATGACAGGTTGGACCAGCCAGCCGTCAAAGGGAACAATTTTCTCCTATATCAAACACATTGCGGCGGGCTTTTTAAAAGCTAGAGTTACAAAAATTTTAATGATGTTTCCAAATTTTTAATTTTTAATTTAAGATTTATGAACAATAATTTAATCACAGTTTATTCTTATAATAAATTATTCAAAATCATTACTTTTTTACAACAAATTACAATTAAATTTGCAAAAATAATTAAGTAACTAATTGAACAACAACTTTTATTCAGTTTCCTTGCTGAAAGAAATAATGTCAATACAAAATTTATTATTATAAAATAATAAAATCAAAAATTAAATTTTAACAGTCGAGTAGAAATTTAAACAATAAATTTTATTCAAGTATTTTGTAAATTTAAAATGATTTTCTGAACGAAGAATTTTATGAAAAAATAAAAGTTGTAAAACAATTGCTCAAAGCACATTCATACTTGTAAAAAATATGTACATTGTAAAAAAAAATAAATAAAAATTGACATAATTGTATTTATGCGTACAAATAAATGTAACTTGATCAATTCAATTGTGATTTCCATTTACCTCCTTCTCTATATCCATACAAAATATCTATCAAACAAACAAAATTAAAATTTTCTTTTGAAAAATGAAACCATTCCATCAGTATTTTCTTATGACGTTGTCACGTTCAACTATCGTCAGTAAACCGACTTTTTAAATAACCTGAAGCCCATAAACTTGAAAACCGTGGAACTTTTACTAAAGTGAAATTCCAGCATACAGTTGGACATGATCTGACTTATCGACAGTTACAGGATTATCAATTCATAACAGGACACCCTGTGTATATCTATATATACTGGGTGTCGCTCTTATCTCTGCCACTCGAAATAACTCGGTAATTATCGACGTCACAAAAAAAATTTCCAAACAAAAGTTGTACGGTGTAAAGGAAGCCATCAAATGCGACCATTTTTTTTTATTTCGGTCGAGACGCGACGCACTGTGAAGGTCACCTCCACTTTTTTTAATCGAATGGTACATTTTTTTCAACCACCTTGTGGAGCACGTCAAGCCGCATAAAAACATTAGGGGATCAAAGTCGTTCAAGGTCATTCAAGGTCAGTATCGATTATACAAATCAAAATATCGCGGATCACTACCAAATATTTGGTAGTCATCCGAGATATTTAGATTTGTATTTCATTTTAATGAGTGACCTTCAGTGACCTTGATTGACTTTGCCCCCCTAATGTTTGTTATACGGCTTGAGGTGCTCCGCAAGATGGTTGAAAAAAAATGTACCATTCCATTTAAAAAAGTGGGGGTACCCTGTATATGGATTTTTACATTTTATGTACATAGATTATATATATATATATATATATATATATATATATATTCTCTCAATATAATTAGATTAAATTACAGAAAAATGACATAAATCATCCTTGCAGTTTTTGTAATAAATCCCTTTTTGGGAAAAAGGGGGAAAATAAATAATTTTCGTTATTTTTTTCTAGTACTAATGAATAAAAACGAAATCATTTGCTCTCTTACTAATTACATCCATATCTGATATTCTTTCCACGTCATACCGTAATTTGGCGCGGGCTCTCAAATTTTCGGGTATACGTTCCCATATGGCCCGGTCTCGGGCGGTAACTCCATCGTTATAATCGAATTTGCACGAGTGCTCGCTAACTACTCCACGATATTTATATACACGGACCGTTTCGTGTAAAAACGGGCACGATTAATAATTGAACAAAATTTCGTAATTAACAATCTCTGCTCATTACGGATGTATATAATTTTAACCCGTCGATTATTTAAAAATAAACACGATAATTCAACATTGAAAAAAATGCGAAAATGAAGAAGCAACATTTGGTTGAAAGAGGATAGGGAAAATGAAAATCGATAAAGAGGGTGTAAACGAGAATTATCGATCTATTTGACCATTAAGGGGTAAGGCTACTGTAGCGGGGAAAAAAGTAAGGATATTTTGGGATTTTTTTTGGCGGGACAATGGAATGAACCAAAATTCTGAAAAGGTCCTTTATTGTACATATCATAAACTGTATAAACGATTTTTTTCAAAGTAATATAAAACAAAATGGCGGCTGCACAGCTTTTCTTCGACGAAGCGTTTTTTTCATAGGCGCGCGACCGGACCAACGGCACCTGCAATTTTTAATTTACAGTGAATGAAATTTTTTTTTCGATTATACATGTGAATAGCTACAGAAGTACGTAGGGTTTTTTTGATATATCGATTTTTGCAAAAAAGCACGTTTTTTAAATAAAAGTTAAAAATTCTCAAAAAATCTCAAAATTCTCAAATCTCAAAATTCTCAAATCTCAAAATTCTCAAATCTCAAAATTCTCAAATCTCAAAATTCTCAAATCTCAAAATTCTCAAATCTCAAAATTCTCAAATCTCAAATCTCAAAATTCTCAAATCTCAAAATTCTCAAATCCTTTGGGTATGTCATTTTTAAGATATTAAGGCATCTTTTAAGGGAAAAAAATACATTTTTTGAAATTTCTACAGTGGCCTTACCCCTTCATTACGATTCGACTGTGGGTGGTCAAAAGCGATTTTAAATAAATAGAAAAACCACGATGCTCGTTTTGGCGGGGATCTAGGGATGAAAGAGCCCGTGCATGGTGCTGTAAATCACCAGCTAAACTCTGTGAGGGCTCAACTGGTTACGTTGCCATATGTTCCCGATAGGCATTTCGCAAGGGTGGTTTTCCGACGAGGAAAGAAAATGTCTGCACCCCCCCCCCCCTCCTCCCCCTACCAAGTCTCTCTCGCGGCAAAACCAACGAGGATGTGTTGCCGGTAATTGTCCACTGCCGGTGCAACCGCTCTCGTATCCGGCCAACTATATATCTGGCTAACGCGTTCTCCAACATCAAAAATTTATTACCGCGGGTGGGCTCGTGCACGAGAAAAAAAATTCAATTTCGCCTCTTTTCTAATGTAATACAATTATTTTTTTTATATTATTGAACTGAATGTTGAATAAAGCATTCCGAAGGTTATTCTTCGTCGTCTTGTACACGAAATCAAAATTATCAGTTTTTCAATCAATCATTTTTATTTTCTTGTTTTTATTGTGGGAGCTTTTGTCTCGTAGAATTTTTCGGCACTAAATCAAATTTAAAGAATTGTGAATATGAAAATTATTTGTTTACGTGGAATGTAAACTGTCTTGAAGCTTTTTCTTCCTCTTTGGTACAAATAAGGGACATTCGCAAAAATGTATTTTGTCTTTTTTTATTATAGCAGTTTTTGTCCCGTAGAATTTTTTTTCGTCACCACTGAACCAAACATAAAAAATGTTAAATATGATAATAATTTTTTTATATTATCTTCCCTTTTCTTACAGAAAAAAAGAACCTAATCGACGAATTGTACGTCAAAAAATGGACTACGACAATTTTCATTTGCTGGAATGTTTTTTTTAATGCAATATGATTTTTTCAATAAAATAATAATGGATATTCTTTTTTTATGGAAATTGAAATTAGACGACTTTTCCTTAATACATTCCAATCATTTTTTCTATATTTTCCAACTGAATGTTAAATAAAGCATTCCGAAGATTCTTCTTCGTCGTTTTATACAAGTCGAAATTATCCGTTGTTTAACCCATCATTCTTATTTTCTCGTTTTTATTATCGGAATTTTTGTCTCGTAGATTTTTTTTGTCACGTCTAGAGGAAATTTAAAAAACGTTGGATGTGGAATTAATTTCTTTATATGGACTGAGATTGTAGACTGTCTTGAAGCTTTTTCCTTCCCCTTTCATACGAATAAGGGACATTCGAAAAAATGTACTTTGTTTTTTTATTGTTCTATATTATAGCAGTTTCTGTTCCGTCGATTTTTTTTTTCGTCACTACTGATGCAAATTTAAAAACTGTTGAATATGGAAATCATTTTTTTATGTTTTGAGATTGCAGACCCTCTAAAGATTCCCCACCCCCCTTTCTTACAGAAAAAAAAGAACATTAATCGACGAACTCTACGTCAAAAAATGGACTACGACAATTTATGTTTTCTGGAATGTTTTTTTTAATGGAATGGGATTTTTTCAATAAATTAATAATGGACATTATTTTTTCATGTAAATTGAGACTGGACGATTTTCCGTGAACACATTCCAATTATTTTTTTTATATTTTCGAACTGAATGTTAAATAAGGCATTCCGAAGATTCTTCTTCGTCGTTTTGTGCAACAAGTCAAAATTATCCGTTGTTCAACCAATCATTTTTATTTTCTCGTTTTTATTATGGAAATTTTTGTCTCGTAAAATTTTTTTGTCACTACTAAACGAAATTTAAAAAACGTTGAATATGGAATTCGTTTTTTAATATGGACTGAAACTAGCCTTTTCACACCCTTTCTAACAATAAAGGGACATTAAAAAAAATGATTTTCCTTATTTTTATTATAGCTGTTTCTGTCCCGTCAATTTTTATTCGTAACTACTGAACCAAATTCAAAAAATATTGTATATGAATGCAATTTTTTAAATATGTTTTGAGACTGCAGACCCTTCAAAGGTTTTCCTTCCCCTTGCTTACAGAAAAAAAAACCTTAATCGAAAAAGTGTACGTCAAAAAATGGTTTAGGGCAATTTTTGTTTTGTAAAATGTTTTTTTTAATTAATCATAATTTTTTAAATAAAATAATAATGGACATTTTTTCATGTGAATTTAGACTAGACGATTTTTCTTTAACACCATATTATGAAAACTGTGTCAAAACCTCTCTCTCCCTCTCTCGCTCACCTTTCTCCCCCACTTCTATCTCTATCTCCCTTTGTTTCTCTTTCTCTCTCCATTTCTTTCCATCCGCGACGTGCATCGATTTTACGAGTACCCCGAGGCCCTTTCCTCGGCCCACTTGAATTCTCGACACTCGAGAAACCACTGAACCTCGTTTCGACCCCCATTGTTCCTTTCCACGATCACTTTTATCGTGAATATAAGCGAGAGACGAGTTCGCATCGCCAATATCGAGGTTCGTTTCGATCGAGAATATATTCCGAGGCGTTCTCAAAATGCGGCTTTTCATGGACCTTTTCTCCATGCTTCCTACAGTTTGACTTGCCAGTTTTGTTTTCAAAAACTCTCCACCTGAGTCGAAACAACAAGCCCAAAAAAAAATTCAAACTTCTTAAGGGGTCTTTTCACTTCAGACGCGAAAAAAAGGCTATTTTCATGATTTATTTTGATAGATTTATATTATAGATATTGATATAAAAGTTGTTACACTTAATAAATACACTTTCGAAATGCATTTAAAAAAAATGTATGTCTTTATGTAGTCCAAACAAACTATAAGGGAAGGGCTTTCAGCGTGAAAAAAAAACACTTTTTTGCGAATTTTTATCATCTATATGGATAGAGTAAATTTATTGAAATCTTTTGTACAATGTTGAGTGTCATTTCAAGAATATTCCGTGAAATTTGTACGCGATAATATCCACAAACAAGCCGGTGACAAAGCTTTTCCAAGAAAGCCTTTGGAAAAACACGATTTGCGGTGTTCACTCCCGAGTAAAAAATGAATATATATAATCATATATAATTGTATATTAATTGATCATATACAATTGTATACAAAAATTGGCCCGATAGAATTTTATATATTTGTATATAAACGTATACAATTGTATACGTTTGTATACAATATACAATATACAAAAACGTATACAATTGTATACGTTTATATACAAATATATACAATTCTATCGGGCCAATTTTTGTATACAATTGTATATGATCAATTAATATACAATTATATATGATTATATATATTCATTTTTACTCGGGTCATATACAGTCATATACAATTTTATGTACCGTAAATAAAATTATCACGTATATATACAATCATATACAACACTATATTGAATTATATATAACTGTATATAATATTGTATCTAATTATACAAACCGTAAATAAAAGTTTCACGTATATATATAATTATATACAACACTATATTGAATTATATATAACTGTATATGATATTATATCTAATTATATAAAATCCGTATCAAAATAGTATCTCCATATATCATTATATACAGAACGGTATATAATTTTATCAAATCAAATTTGATGGAAGTACATTTATATCGGATTATATATACGAATGTATAGAGTTATATACAATTATATATAAACCTACATATAAATATATATGATTGTACATCATTTTTATATAATTGTATCTAAGTATATACAATCATTTTTACTCGGGCTGTATCTCAGCTAGAAATTATCTGAAATCAAGTACCATTAAAATTTAGTCAAAGTATCATCAAATCCTCCCCCCCACGGTCTTTGATATTTTTTTTCATTTCTACATTTTTGGTCGTCATGTAAAGTGAAAAGTGCTATTTTTCACGAAAAATTCCGCCATTTTGGGGGTGGAAAACCCCCTCAATGTAAAAAAATTCTCAAACTAACCGTTGGGGGGAGTATTTTATATGTAGAAATTGTGTACCAAGTTTGAAATAAATCGGTATAAAATGGCAGTGAACACGAACTTTGAAAAAGTGGTTTGGAGAAAAACGCGGCACCGGCTTGTTTGTGGATATTTTTGCGTACAAATTTCACGGAATATTCTTGAAATGACACTTAACAATGTACAAAAGGTTTCAATAAATTTACTCTATTCATAAAGATGAAAAAAATTCGCAAAAAAGTGTTTTTTTCAGGCTGAAACCCCTGCCCTCCCCTTAAACGCCTTTTTCTCGAAACATCGTTTTTCGACGGATTGTTGATAAAATCTTCGAAACTACTGAATCGATCCTTATGAAATTTTAACTACATATTCTTTACCACTATAGTTATAGCGCATAGTTTTTTAAATTTTGATATTTACTATTTTCTTGCAAAAAACGATGAAAAAAACACTTTTTGTTTTTTCTAAAAATGTTCGTCATTTTGCTATGTTTGCATATATCAAAAATCGTATGATATGCGCTATTGCCATTAACCCTTGTCAGTCGCACCTCCGGGTTGTGACGTTGGGGGTGTAATCAACCCCACTCACTTTGGAGAGTGATAAATAATTGAAAAATTAAAAAAAAAACTACAATGCACTTTCAACCCTTGTGTCTAAGACCATGCCGATTATTTTCAAGTCATGTTATTTTTAATATAAAAAAAAATGTCAAAAACAAAAAATTCTGGAAGGTCGAAAATTGGTTGGGGTTGATTCAACCCCGACGACTGTTGAGGGTTAAAATACCGAATCTAAAACCGTTTGATTTTTTTATTCGGATGATCCATCTCCGAGATTTCATCAACAGCGCAGACCTGCTATTTTTTACGAAATTTTTTTAACTACCATTTTCATCTATAAATAGTGACTTAAATAAATATATATGTTTTTTAAATGTATTCCGAAAGTGTATTCTTTAAGTGTAACAACTTTCATATCAATATCTATAATCCAAACCTATCAGAAAAAAATCATGAAAATAGCCTTTTTGCGCCTAAAGTGAGAACACCCCTCAAACCCAAAAACGACGTCAACCAAAATAATCCAATAATCAAGTAATTGTCCTTTTCGGTTCCGAAATAATTTCCAAACAATATGCAAATCGTCGTATTTTTGTACAACCGCTTTCGACACGATTGAAAAAAAAAAAAATCGGACATAATGAACTAATCTGTGGTCTCTGTATTTTTTGTGTCATTCCAGCAGAATGGAGGAGTCGTCACGGGGGTTGCTGCAGCACAAGCAAAGGGCGGATCAGCTAAAACAGGAACGAGCGGCTCTTACACTTTCTTACGAGGTACTAAAACCCGAATAAGAGCGAAATAAATAGTGTGGAGCACGGGTGAGAAAAATGATCGCGGTAGGAAAAAAAAAGTGGGGGTGGGAAGAGGGAAGCGGAAGCCGCGAAACGGAAAAAAATCGCTGATTCGTCTGACGCCATCATATATATATATATATATATATATATATATATATATATATATATATATATATATATAAAGACACCCCCATTCTCGTCATCCCTTCAAGCGATGGTCCCAAACGAGAGGGATATCGCAAGAAGCACGTCGATGCTGACTACGTCTATATGTGCGTCCGTCGGCTGCCATCATTATTATCGTCATATTCTCCCGATTTCTTCCAATCCCTTATTCTTCCCGGAGTACATTTATCGTTGATTCGTCACATGCGTACAGGGTGTCCCGTTATGAATGGATAATCCTGCTACTGTCGATAGGTCTGATCATATCCTACTACATGCTGGAATGTTTGTTCCTATGAAAAAGTGATTCACTCATAAAATTAATTACACATCTATTTAGTATGAATATCAAGCTCTTAAAAAATATATATATATATTTTTTTTCTTTCGATGTACAAAATGGCCGACTACTCGAAACTTCTCGAAGCAGCTTTTTTCCAATTGGCGTGACAAACAACTTCAACAATTTTCACTCGATTTACCGGACGGATTCCGAACGGATCACTCTCTATAAAAAATCTCAGCATTGCATAATTTTCGACTATTTTTCACTTTGCCCCCCCCCCCCCCCAATTGGATGAGGGGAGGGGGCATATGCATTATGTTCCAGGCATTTCGAATAGATCACCATCCACAAAAAAAACTCAGCATTGCATAATTTTCCACTATTTTTCACTTTGCCCCCCCCCCCCCCCCCCTCATTGAGTGGGAGGAGGGGGCATATGGGTTGTATGCAAGGCATTCCGAACGGATCATCCTCTATCAAAAGTCTCAGCATTGCATAATTTTCTATTTTTCACTTTGCCCCTCCCCTCACCCTTCCTCCTAATTGCATGGGGGGCGGGGGAGGGGGCATATGCGTTATATGCAAGGCATTTCGAACGGATCACCCTCTACAAAAAATCTCAGCATTGCATCATTTTCGACTATTTATCCCCCCCCCCCATTGGGCGGGGGGAGGGGGCATATGCGTTATATGCAAGGCATTCCGAACGGATCATCCTCTATCAAAAATCTCAGCATTGCATAATTTTCTATTTTTCACTTTGCCCCCCCCCCCACCCTTCCCCCTAATTGCGCGTGGGGGGAGGGGGCATATGCGTTATATGCAAGGCATTCCGAACGGATCATCCTCTATCAAAAATCTCAGCATTGCAGAATTTTCTATTTTTCACTTTGCAATTTTTCTCTTTTTCACTTTGCCCCTCCCTTCCCCTAATTGGGTGGAGGGCGGGGGCGTATACGTTATATACAAGGCATTTCGAACGGATCACCCTCTACAAAAAATCGCAGCATTGCATAATTTTCGACTCCCCCCCCCCCCTCCAATTGGGAGGGAGGCGCTATTGACGATGTAATTACATCGTCAGACGCTCGCTACAAATTTGCCAAGACCTCGGATACTTTTCAGCCTCGACAAAAATTCTCGACGTTTTCGATTCTCGTGGTTCGAAATAACAAGAAAAATCTTTTTTTACTTAACTCATTCAGCCTAGTCTTTGCATGAGTTGAGTGCAACGAAACTTTCGGAAAATAAGGATCGGAACTGATAAAAGCACGAGGATCGCTATAAATGTGAATGGTCGATGAGGTCCGGAATTGCCCATACACCATGCGTACATCGATAGCTGTATAAGTAGACGTATCTCTGTATAGATCTGTATAGACGAGGGGTACGCACAAGTAAATATATAGTACATATACAGGGTTCGAATTTGCTCTATGGGGTTGAATTCACGCTTATTATCGATCGGCGTAGTTCGCCAAACGACACGAGAGCAGGGTAAAAAGAAGAATGAGGAGAAAAAGAAACAACCCCTCGATAATTCGAGTCTTGCAATGTACTCGCGACACTTTATTGACAAGGAACATCATTTAAGTGTCGGCCTTCGATTTTGTTGAAACTTATATATGTGATAAACCATTGTAAACAATTAGACACGGATTTTGTCCTGTCTGCGGAAAACGGTTTTAAGGGGAGAAACCACCCTTCAAAGAAAGGCGTGTCGCCCCTTAATTTTTTTAGCTCCTTTATAGTAGATTCTTTATTGCTTTATGTTAGAAGAATTTTGGTTTTTGTTTAATTCAGATCGGTGAATGGTTTGTGGGTGAAACTGCAAAACCACCCCTCGACACGCCTTTCTTTGAGGGGTGGTTCCCCCGGTGAAGCCGTTTTTTTGCAGATACAAAAAATACGTGTCTAATAGTTTTCAATGCTTTATCACATATTAGAATTTCAACAAAATCGACACCGGACACTTAAGCCCTTAGGCCACTCCAAAGGCCGAAAAAATAGGCTTTTTGGGGATTTTTTTTAGAAAAACTACAAAATAAATCGAGATTACAAAAAAGGGCGTTTATCATACATATCAGTGACTATATATAATCATTTTTTTAAGCGATTAATTTCAAAATGGTGACTGTGCAACGTTTTATCCAAAACTGTATTTTTTAAGTTGGTCGGAAACACAACTCAGACAACTTTCAAACGACTCACTTGAAATGTTGAATATATCTTGAAAAATACATTGTCTATGGAAGTACGTAGGATTTTGTTTTTATATTGCTCTTGTTATTAACAATTATCTGACAATTTTTAGGAAAATTTTTGGAGAGTGGAAAATTCCGTCAGATAATTGTTAATAACAAATGAACTATGCAATATAAAAAAAAAATCCTACGTACTTCAATAGACAATGTATTTTTCAAGATATATTCAACATTTGAAGTGAATCGGTCGAAAAGTGCCTGAGTTATGTTTCCGGCCAACTTAAAAAATGCAATTTTGAGATAAACGCTGCACAGCCGCCATTTTGAAATTATTCGTTTCAAAAAAATTATTGTATACAGTCACTGATATGTATGATAATCACCCTTTCTTGTAATCTCGATTTATTTTGTAGTTTCACTGAAAAAAAATCCCCAAAAAGCATATTTTTCGGCCTCTATAGTGGCCACTCGACATGCTTCAGTCTAAGGGGTGGTTGCACCCCTTGAAACCATTTTTCCGCCGATATAAAAACATACCTATCTGACAGTTTTTGATGCCCTACCATATACATAAGTTTCAACCAAATCGAAGGCGGACACCAAAGTGACGTTCCTTGTCAGTGAAAATGCAGCCTTGTGTATCGGCACAGATTCGTCAATTTCCCCGTGCCCTCGTGAAAATGTGATACTGTCGTGTGTCAGGAAACGAGTACCAATGCGGACAACACTCGGGGGCGGGAGGAGGGAAGAAATTAAATTCAGGAACGGACAAAAGTAAAGTGACAAGTGTGGGACATAAGCATAAACGGAACGGGACCCTAAAAGCCCGTAAGGGCCAACCTAAAGGGCGTCCTTCATGGGCTTGAAAAAATGTCCATTCTCGCGTACGCGCATATTGCTTTGAGATACTTGAAAAGTGGGAAAGAGGGCTTAAAAGCTGACTCCACGTTTAGCAGGCGTACTTTGGGTGCTTGGTGCGCGAACCCTGCATTGGCCTGACCCCCCGATACTATAAATCAGACACACGCACCCTCTATTAACGCCGCTGTCTCCAGCAGCTCTTCTACCGTGCGCCATTCCTAATTTTCACGTTAAGCCCCTTGCGCTAATATAACGCTAATGTAACGCTCCGGAGAAGGGAAGAAAGTCATAGAGAGAGTGAGAGAGAGAGAGAGAGAGAGAGAGAGAGAGGAGTGTTATTAAGCATTCCCCTTGACTCGACTCTTCCCGACAGAGCACCACGGAAAAATAAAAAAACGGAAAATGATTAAGCCCCCAGCACAAAGAGTGCTAAAGTAGAAAATGATGGTACGCTGAATGAAAGCAATAAGAAAGATTTCGTCCCCTCAAGGCCTATATTCGCTTCATTGCGTTTTTATTCGATTTTTAATTTGATTCATTTGATTTAATTTGATCAGAATCAGCAAGCGACGCCATTTTTATCGACGTTACTATTAATGTTGTCATTATCAATCAACGAAATCAAATCAGTTAATAAGATTTGAGCTAGTTTTATATCCAACTTAAGGGGAGATATACACCTAGGAGCCGGAAAAAAGGTCATTTTTGTGAATTTTTTCAAGGAAAATTATTTGAAATTTCAGATTGGGGTTTTAATTATCTAAAAGTATATACATTTAAAAATATGTTTAATTTTCTTTATTTAAAAATATCAAAAACATACAATATTGTATGATCCTTGGAGCATCGTAAAAAAATCTGCGTATACCCACTGGCGTTCCTTCAAAAATCATCTGAAAAACAACCAAAAAGATTATTAGATACTATAATCTAGTACTTGTCATAGCCGATTTTGAAAATATCGATTTATAATAAAATGGCGGACGTTTGAACATAAATAGTAATTTTTGGGCCAAAAATTAGTTATTATTTTGCCTGTAAAACAAAAACTAAGTAACGGATAAAAAATCCTATGACAAGTACTAGATAATGGTGTGTAGAATAACCACGAAAAACCTCAAGGCAATCGGTTCATTGGTTTTCGAGAAATTTCCCATGTAGAGATTGACCGTTGGGCCTGGGACGGGCCTTCAAAGTTAGCTTTTCTAGAATATTGGGCCGTAAGTGCTTACCAATGAGGTGCCTTTGTAGAAATGATAAGAACGGCCCGATATCAGCCAAGAGAGCCAACAATTATTGGGCCAATGATTTAATTCATTGTAGCGCCAATATTGGTGATTGCACTTGGCCCTATGTGGGCCCTCTCAAAGGGCCTCTGTAGAAATTGACCACTGGCTCTATGATGGGCCTTCACAGGTGGTTTATCTAGAAGTTAGTCTATCTAGAATATTGGGCCGTGAGCTTGTTTGGGTTTGTTTGGGTGCGTGATAAATATTTAACCTATATCGGGCCAAGATTGGCCCGAGATTGGTCCTTATGGATACATATTTCATGGAATAACCTTGAAATAAATTGTGATTTGCGTATATGTCAGGTTTCAAAATTGGCATATTTTACTTACTTATGTTAGGTATTTACAAATGCGAATAATAGGCCAAGACTTGATTACAAACACTGAACTACAAAATATAGGCGATTAATACATGACGGGCCAGTTATTTGCCTATTCTGGCACAATATACAGATAATAAATAACCCAAGGCTTAAATGAAATAAAAGCAGGTATGGTCTGACCCACTTAGCCAATAAAGGTCTTAGATTAATTAAATGTAATTTCCAGTATTTTAGCATTGCCAGTTTTAAAATTGGCAATTTTCGATGAACTGTCACGGCTGTTTATTGGTTTTAATAGATGGGCCCGGATAGGTTTTAGTAATGGGCTGATATTTTGCCAGTTCTCAATTTATAACGGAAAAATAATGGCCAATGTAATTGGCAGTACTTCAACATCACCAGTTAAAAAATTGGCAAATATTGTTTATCTATCATGACTGTTTAATGAATTTAAAAGATGGGCCATGATAGGTTTCAACTACGGGCCGAGATTGTGTCGGTTTTCAATTTAGAACGAGACAATAGTGAGCCAGTATTTTAGAATTCCCAGCTTTAGGATTGGCAAAATTTGTTTAACTATCACTGCTATTTATTGGTTTTGAAAGATGGGCCAGGATAATCTTTAGTAATGGGCCGATATTGTGCCGATTCTCAATTTATAACGGGACAATAATGGGCCAATGTAATTGCTTGTATTTTAGCATTACCAGTTTTTAATTTGGCAAATTTAGTTCAACTATCACGGCTGTTTATTACTTTTTAAAGATGGGCCAGGACAGGCTTTAGGGATGGGCCGATATTGTGCCAGTTTTCAGTTTAGAGCGGAACAGTAATGGGCCAATATTATTTCTTTTTTGTTGGCTTATACGATGGACCCAATATTGGCCTGATCGTAACATTGGGCAACTCGTGGCAACCTCTACATGGGTTTGGGTACCGATTTGAAAAATGTGGTTTTCAGAAAAACGCGTTTGAAAATTTGGGAATTGAATAAATCATGAAATTTGTCAACTTACATTAAATCATCAGTACCAGGCCCATCGTGAAGGTCTTCTACGGTCGACGGAATGTTCATAGCTTCTAAATCCTCGACCTCAACCATCTAGGTGTATATCTCCCCGTAAATCTTTCTGGATGGATACTGTTGATACTTAATACTGTTAAGTATTAAGTAGGTTGTTGGGTTGTTAATACCCAACCTAACTTAAGTATTAACGTAAGTATTAAACTTAAGTATTAACCTGTTGTTTGATACTTAATACCCCCCCCCAATTAGTTAAGTATCCAATCCTGATGGATCAGAACGATGACCAATTCATCATCCAAAACAGTATTAAGGGGTAAGGTAAATATTTTGGGATTTTTTTTTGGCGGGACAATGGAATAAATCAAGATTCTGAAAAAGGTCCTTTATTGTACATATCATAAACTGTATAAACTACTTTTTTCGAAGTCATATAAAACAAAATGGCGGCTGCACAGGTTTTCTTCGACGAAGCGTTTTTTTCATAGGCGCGCGACCGGACCAACGGCACCTGCAATTTTTTATTTACAGTGAATGAATTTTTTTTCTCGATCATACATGTAAATGGCTACAGAAGTGCGTAGGATTTTTTTGATATATCGACTTTTGCAAAAACAGCGCGTTTTTTAAATAAAAATTTACAATCCTCAAAAAAACATCGTCCGAAAGTTGTTTATAAACAAACAACTATGTAATATATCGAGAAAATCCTACGTACTTCAATGCAGAATGTAATTGTGAATATACAGTTAAAATTTCAAGTCAATCGGTCAAGATTTGTTCGAGTTATCAGTCCGGCCGACTTGAAAAATGTAGTTTCGAGAAAAACGCGTTTAAAGTTTTCGGTACGGATTGCATCGGACTGAGAGGGGCTGCGCCAAAATTCAAAATATAAGTATTTAGACATTTTTCCCACCTTAATCATTTGAGTATGTCATTTTTAAGATATTAAGGCATCATTTAAGAAAAAAAAACGATTCTTTTTAATTTCTACAGTGGCCTTGCCCCTTAAGTTCCAATAAACAACAATGCCATCAATCAGATTCTATTGCCCCCGCTTTTTCTTTTTAATTTCTACAGTGGCCTTGCCCCTTAAGTTCCAATAAACAACAATGCCATCAATCAGATTCTATTTGCCCCCGCATTTTTTCCAGCGAAATTTGGAGTATATTCTGAGGTGTAAAAAAAAACAAATTTTCTGAAAATTTCATCCCCGTTAACACAATGGTTTTAGAAAAATAATTTTTTTTTAAATATCGAAAAAAAAGAAAAATTCCAGAAACGGTACGGTGGATCGATTTGATTTTTTTTTGGTACTTGTTCTGACCAAACGTGTTATGAAATAAAATTATAGAACATCTTGCGCAAGATTAAGGTTTGAAAAAAATAATGTTCCTTGTTTTATTATTTTTTACTATAATCCACGTGGGGTACAATAGCGAAATTTTTTTCATATAATCTTTGGGCACCTTATTAGATTATATAATTTTTTCAAAATGATCGGTGTGGTACGCCGCAGTGAAAAAAAAAAGAAACGCACTTTATTGATATATTTTAGTTACATAGATATATAACTGAAATATATAAATAAAGTCCGATATGTGACTAAATGATCGGCTTGGTACGCCACAGTGAAAAAAAGAAACACACTTTATTGGTATATTTTAGTTATATAAATATATAACTAAAATATATCAATAAAGTCTATTTTTTTTCACTGTGGCGTACCAAACCGATCATTTTGAAAAAATTATATAATCTAATAAGGTGTCCAAAGATTATATGAACAAAATTTCGTTATTGTACCCCAAGTGGATTATAGTAAAAAAAAAAGTAAAACATTTTTTTTTTTTAAACCTTAATCTTTCGCAAGATGTTCTATAATTTTATTTCTTAACACGTTTGATCGTAACAAGTACCAAAAAAAATCGAATCGATCCACTGAAGCGTTTCCGGAATTTTTTTGTTGTTGTTTTATTTTTTAAAAAATCATTTTTCTAAAACCATTGCGTTGACGGGGATGACATTTTCAGAAAATTCGTTTTCTTTATACCTCAGAATATACTCCAAATTTCGCTGGAGAAAACGCGGGGGCGATTTTTCCCTACTTACCCGGCTATGGCCTTTGTAACTATTTTCAATGTCAATCAGAACACTGGTGACTTAGCAAAATAGAAAAAGTCGCGATCCAAAGCAGAGTACAAAGTCACCAGTTGTTCAGTGATCGAACCTGTTGAACGCAGCAATTCCGGACGAAAAGATTAAGGCGTTACCCCCACTTGTAGCGCAAAAAAAGGCCTTGTTCATGAATTTTTTTAAAGAAAACTACAAAACTTTTTTAATCGATCAATATACCATCTTAAAGAACACATCTTGAAGAACTTTCGGTAATTTTTTTATTGAAAAATATTACATTGTTTAGTGGCAAATGGCCGTCAATGAAATAATGTTTTTATATACACGGTTTGCGGTGACCAACATTGCGGCGAAGTGGATCATCTGAAAAAAAAATGCGGATGGATTTAGTCAAATATAAGTATAAACTAGTCTGTAATCGAAGGATTTTAAAAAGTATTCATTTTTCACAAAATGGCGGACAGTCAAAGTTAATGGTTCGATTTTAACGAAAAAAAACGGCCGTTTTTTGGCTATAAAACGGCCATTTTTTTCGAAAAAAAAATCGAACGATTAAAGACTACATTTTTATGTATTAAATAAGCCTGCAAAATTTCAAGAAGATCGGTTCATTAGTGTTCGAGTAATCTTGGTCACCGACTTCAGAAATGCCATTTTGAGAAAAACGCGTTTAAAGTTTCAATTTCCGGTCGTTTACACAACGGATTCTTCTCTTTCAACGCTCATATCTCAGTCAATTTTGTTCGGATCGACTTGAAATTTTCAGGACATATTCTCCGATACTTATACCTCAAAAAAATGCAAGAAAAAAAACGATTTTTTCAAAATCGCAAGTGGGGGTAACCCCTTAACGAAGGGATTGATTGGATTGCAGTCTCGAGTCCACCAATGCCAGGCCCAAATTTCGAAGCTTCAATTGGAGAACGAGTCGATGAGAGGACAATTGCGAGGACTGGAGGCTGCCTGCGCCGAGGAAGTTCACGCGGCACTTGTGGCCCGTCTGGCGGCCCTGGAAACCGAACACGTGGCATTGGCCAGAGACGCTGACGCACAGAGGCGACAGTACGAGCGTTGCCTGGACGACGTTGCGAACCAGGTGGTCCGAGCCCTTCTCTCTCAAAAGGTTCATTCGCCAAGCTAGTTAAAACCCATTAGAAATCATGCTCCCGGCTTCGTGCCACTCTGCCCTTTTTTTTATCCATTTCCTCTCGAGACACACCAATGGAAACGAAAGCTCAAAGCAAACTCTCGAACGCCTTCACCCGCTTAATTCGCTAACGCGTGTACAAATGTCACGAATCGCACGATCTCACTGTGCCGTTTGGGGGTGCTGAATGCAGGGTCTGAGAGAAGAGATCGGTGGGCTTCAGAGACGCATAAGAGAGCTCGAGGCCCAGAATCGCGCGTTATCCGGCTTGCTAGCCCAGGCTGCCAATCCTGGAAGCCCAACCGAATTGATACAGGGCATCATCGAAGCTGGCCCTGGTGCTCTAGTAGCTGCACTCGGGCTGGATCCATCCTGGCTACCACTCACCAGGCCCCGTTCGCTCAATCTCAAGATTCCCGTTATGGCCGCAACGAAATGCCGGAGAAACCGTCCTCTCGGTATATCAATGACTAATCCCTACACTGAGAAAAAAAAATCATTGATCCAATATCATTCGTGTTATTAAATGAAATTTCGTTGATTCAATTGTAAAATTGTTGGTGTAAATAATCGGATTCATTAGTCCAAACAAAACGCTATTGACTTAAATCACATGATAAAATTAAAAGTTTTTTTCATTCAAAAGATATATTGTTAGCCGAGAACAATATATTATTGAAACTATCTAAAAAATGATCGTGAACAAATTATATGGTTTTGAATGCATTTTCTGCAACGAACAAAAAAAGCGTTTCAATTCGTAACATGAATATTGTTGATTCGAGTACACAAGAAAAATTGAATTTCGCTCGTTTGACTCAGATAAAATTTCTATTGAGTAAATATGTTATTTTATTTTTTTCACCATTTCCGATATTGATTTCCAAGTACATTATTCATTAAAATATTAATATTTTATTTTGGTTGAAAAATATTAAGCGAATGTCTGAATTGGTTAAAAAATTGTGCGAAAATAAAATTTGTTTCTTGCGCATTTGGTTTAAAAAATTCAACCAAATCATGGCCGAGTGCCACCGAAATTATAGGTGTGAGGAAACCCGTAGTTCTCGGAGTAACCGCTAGGAGCCGCACGCGCGCTCGTTTCTCGTAAGCGGAGCGCGAACCGAAAATCTACTTAAACGCCGGAGAAACTTTAAAGAGTATCGCTTCTTCAGTACAGTCGTGCTGTCGCTGAAAAAACCCGGAATCGGAGAAAATTAAAAGGCTAGTTTTTTGACAGGTGATTTTGTAGGTGCCGCGGGTGCTAAATCCAAGTTTGCCTAAAAATCGGGATGTAGGGTTCTTTTTTAGGGGATGAAAGGAGATGGGGGTGGATTAATGCCAAACTACATCCCCTACGAGGTCGGCGCAGTGAGACAAAATGTTCAGAAAAATCCGGGCTTTAGTTTTGTCCACAGCGCCGAAGTCGTGGAAGTTCATTTTGAGGGTGAAAAAGTGGGGTGAAATTTTGAAAAATGGGTTTTAATTCAATAACTCTTTAGAAAAAAATCGTACGTTTTTTGTTTAAATAGGAACGTTGTAGCCCTTGAAAAGACGCGTCGATCGAGTATTCGATCATCACTCTCCGATAATATCTTCACCGCCAAAATTTTTTTAAAAAACCAAAAAAAATAGTTTATTGAATAACTAAAAAACAATCGGTTTTTCGAGTATGGTTCGAATGTACGAAATGTAGAGAATAATTTTCTCCATATTTTCGTTGCTATGGACCACCCTTGAATTTTGATTTTCAAACCCCTCTCGGGAGTTGAACATTCAAAATGAAATTCTGGGAAAACTATTGACGGCACGAATTCGCCGCCGTGGAAGAATTTGTAGCTTGAACCCTCAGCTACATTTTCGTCCACAGCGCCAAACTCGTATCTCTTTAATTTCGGTCAATAGTTTTCCCAGAATTTCAGTTTGAATTTTTCAACCCCTGAGAGAGGGCCGAAAAAGCAAAATTCAAAAGTTGTGCATAGGAATGAAAATATAGAGAAAATTATTCTCTGCATTTCGTACATTCGATCCATCCCCGAAAAATCAATTGTTTTTGAGTTATTCAATAAACCATTTTTTTGTTACTTCTTCAACAATTCTTTTGGGGGTGAAGACATTATCGGAGAGGGTTGATCGAATACTCGATCAACGCGTCTTTTCAAGGGCTACAACGTTTCCATTTGAACAAAATTTTTATGAATTTGTCCTAAAGAGTTATCGAATGAAAACTGATTTTTCAAAATTTCACCCCACTTTTTCACCCCCAAAATGAACTTCCACGACTTCGGCGCTATGGACAAAAATGAAACCCGGATTTTTCTGAACATTTTGTCTCCCAGCACCGACCTCGTGGGGGTTGTAGTTTGGCATTAATCCACCCCCATCCCCTAAAAAAAACCTACCCCCCCCCCCCCCGATTTTTAGGCAAACTTGGTTTTAGCACCCGTGGCACCTACAAAATCACCTGTCAAAAAACTAGCCTTCTTCTAATTTTTTCCGATTCCAATATACAGCACGACTGTACTACTTGGCCTGTGGCTCAGATCAAAGTGTAGTATCTGTTCTTATCAGTTGAATATCTGATATTCTGTCCATAGATATTCCTTTGGATATCTGATATTCTCTCCACTATTATCGTGGATGATCATTCCAATGCTCACTTTTTATCTAATTTTTAAAACAAATTGAAAAACTTACGTCCCATGGCATATTCGTTTCGATGTAGTAAAGAAATAATTAATTCTGTTGAATATATTTTTGTACGAAATAAAAAATGTTGTAGCAACTGCTTAATTATTTCATCCTATTCATATACGAATTCATATAGAATGATTTCAATAGAATATAATTTTAATTGAAGGATAATATAGATATTCAGCGAACAGAAGAGCTTTTTCAAACAAAATAATATGTTATTTAAACCAATCACATTTTCCAATATTTTATAGTATTGTCAAAATCTCATATATCGGTGGCACTCCGCAGCAGCACATTTATTTGGATCAACCAATATGTTTTTTTGATTCAATAGGTTTGTTTCTCAGTGCATGATAGACCGTCACCAGGCACGTGGGGTGTAACTATATTTTCCCCTATGCAGGTCAAAAGCCCTCAGAGGAGGAGGGAAGCGAGAGTCCCGAAAGCGGTAATCGGGATGAGGGTTATTCGACAATGTCCTCGGATGTTCAGGGTGAAGGAGCGAGACAGGAGCCTTCATCCCGTGGACTCGAAGACCTGAAGGAGGCCACCGACGAGACCGAGGCTGACGTATCACCCGATGCTCGCCTAGTCGCTCTTGACACCGGGGATCCCGATGTCCTCTTCTTACCCCTCAATCTCACACTCGGTATAAATCCGAGGCACAGTTATCCACCAACCAAAGACTTACTACCGTATCAACACGTTATGCGCAGCTTTTCGGATAGCCATCTTTATCTCAAGCTCACCACAACGGCCGCTAATATTGCCGCTTCACCCTACAACATGCCAAGTCCGGGGGCCGGCTCTTCGGTATTGCTCGTCGAGGAGGAAGGATGGGATGCCGAGTACGTGCAGCAATGGCTCAGGTACGTGATCTTAGTAGGCGAAATCAATTAGAAATGCCACATCGATGGCTAACAAGTGGAGACCTGAAAATCTCTGGCAGGGGTCCGAAGTATTGATAACGTTGAAGCAGTGCTTCTTTTCCTAATGGATCAGGATGATGGGCAATTTATCATCCGAAACAGTATACCTGTGGGCCGAAATCTTTGAGTTGTACAGCTAAGTACGCGCACTTCACTTGGAGTCGCCTGCCAGATTTTTAAACTACCAGATCCAAGGATTGGCTCAATGGCATTTACGTGGGTTACATGGTAATGCAATACATAACGTCAGCCCAAGGTTGATGGTTATCTGCATGCCAAAAACCGATACTGAACCCGAATTGTCATTATTCCTGAGCTGATACTTGATGCGGCCAGAAACTATGCAACGGTAAATAGCTCAAAGTCGAAAACGTAACTCATCACCACCTAGCCACAAGCTAGTAAAGTGATGTTTCGAATCGCCATTAGCGGCTGGGTTGTCAATCGCTAAGACTAGCCGTCTTGTAACGCTTGGTCCTCTAGTGACTGAATACAAAAAATTAGATGGTGTCTAGATAGAAAGAAATATCTCACGGCTGTATTATATTTCTGACCTAGCCATGACCTAGTTTTTTTAGCTAGCGACTGGGAACAAAAAATTAGGTGCCCGGGAAAAAACGTTCATATCTGAATATATCTGAATCATATCTGTAGAATCAGATATGATCAGACAAGAAAATTGGCAATATCTGTTCATGTAGTGTCATGACAGATCATGTATGCTTATATCTGAGCATGTATGATCATATCAGAGCCATTTTGATAATTTTGAGAGCAGACCCGTCCATATCGCAGCAGGTCTGACCAGACCCAATCGCCAGGCAAGATCTGATCTTGTTGGAGCAGATCTAATTTTATTGGGCCAGATCTGATCATGTTAGGTAGATCTGATTTTATTGGGCCAGATCTGATCATGTCAGGCAAATCTAACCTTATTGGACCAGATCTGTCTGTCCGTATAAGAATAAAATACCGTGGATCCCAGTAGACCTGGACGTCTGTGAACAATAGACCTGCTAGAACCCCATATGATAGAATCATAGTTTATCTGAACCATCAGACCAGGTATGACTCCGACTATATCAGAGCAAATATTACCCTGTTGAGAGAGATCAAATCTTGTTAGTGCAGTCGTGAAAATATTAAAATATTGACATATATAGAGCGGGGTTATTAACACGTCATCGCTTGACGTGTTAATAATTAATAATATTATAGTAACTCACATGATCACATATAATACAGTCAGGTGAGGTACCATATCTGATCGGATATCGTCTCATATCCTCATATATCGTTTCATATATTCAGATGTTTTCATGTGTGAACAACTGAACTGCATATACGACAAGGTATGAGTGCATAAGACTTCGTATATTTTCCAGGTTTGGTATCGTATCTGATGGGATAAAATTTTATATGTACGTGCCTGCTCATATATCACATCACATATGTTCAGATATGGTTTCACGCTGCCAACTCGCCTTGGTACCTGACCAGATAAAAACATATATGAGATCTATATAGCGGAGTCTGGTACCGTATTTGATCGGATATGATCTTATACGAGCAGATACGTTCACATATCACATCATGTATGTTCAGATACGAATTTACGGTACCAACTCGCCTTGGTACTTAGTCAGATATAAACAGATATGAGTTCATATATGGTCAGGCCAGATACTGTATTTGATCAGATATGATCTTCTATATGCATATGTGATGTGGAATATGATCAGACCTAATTATATATGATACTGTAAAATGTCAGATATAAATATATCTGACACATGTATGAGAATATCTGAAACATATATGAACATATCCACTCAGACATGAACTTTTTTTCCCGGGTCTACATATGTTACACTACACAATGTCAGATTATTGAAAAATAGGTGGATTAACAAATGTAAATAACATTATCAGATCAATGACTCAATTGCGTTCGCACTGAGAGCGATTAATCGCATAGAATTACATAACCTTAAATTGTATTTGTCCAATCATTTATTCCGGCTAGTGCGGTCGCAGTTGGGAAGTGTTGGCTAGGTCACGATTTTATTCATTCGCAACGTCATCTGTAACTCAAGTTGCTTAACCAACCATGGGCTAGTCGCTCGATGGAACTACGCGTAGTCACATAACCACACTTTATCATTCGTGACCAAGATCGGCTGGGCAGTGACCACGGTCTTACATACAGGTCTGACAACGGCGGTAGTGGGGGTAGGCACCTTTAGATGTTTTGCTTTTTATTCCGATTTCTGCCGCTTGGTGCGTGACGGCAAGGGGAAGTAGTGGTGCGACGAAGAGAGAAATAGCTCTTGTGTGCTTTTCCCTCCTGACCGCAACGCATGCGCCGTTGGCTGCGTGACGTAAACACCTTGTGCCCATTCGCCGGCAAGAGGTAAGGGGGAAACTACTTCCCCTTGCTAGTAGCGACGCGTAGCGGCGCCTAGTGAATCGAAAATTAAAACATATAAGAGTGCCTACCCCCACCACGAAAATTTAGCTTCGTTGCAAGACCTGTATGTAAGACCGTGGCAGTGACTAGCCAAAGGGTGCACAGCCGCATAGCTGGCTAGTTCATGGCGAGATACCTACTTGAGAATTTCTGCATTCGCAACGCCATCTGTAACTCAAGTTGCTTAGCCAGCCATGAGCCAATCGCTCGATAGAACTACACGTAGTCACATAACTACACTTTATCATTCGTGACCAAGCTCGGCTGACCAGTGACTAGCCAAGGAGTGCACAACCGCATAGCTGGCTAGGTCATGGCGAGATACCCACTTGAGAATGCTTGCATTCGCAACGCCATCTGTAACTCAAGTTGCTTATCCAGCCATGAGCCAATCGCTCGATGGAACTACATGTAGTCACATAACCAAACTTTGTAATTTGTGACCAAGATCGGCTGGGCACTGACTAGCCAAGGGTTGCATAGCCGCAGTTAGCTAGTGTTGGCTAGGTCATGGCGCCATGTCCACTTGAGAATTTCTTTCTTTTGCAAAGCCATCTGAAACTCAAGTTAGCTAGCCAGCCATGAGTCATTCGCTCGATGGCACTACACGTAGTCACATAACCTCACGTTGTCATTTGCGACCAAGATCAGCTGGGCAGTGACTAGACAAGGGCTGGATAACAAAAAATCCACAATATTACTAGCTCATAGCGAGCCAACCATTGGTCAATTCGTATGAATTCAATTGGGCGAGCGAGTTACTAGGTCATAACTCTGACAGGCTAGCACAATTTCTCGGTATAGATCGTTTATCATGCAATAGATAATTCGATTTCCCAAAACTTCGCCCATCCCTACACCATAAACCCTGTTGCAGGCTCGACGACAGCAGAAGTGCCCAGCAACATCGAGACCTATTGGAGTTGGAGTACGACCGAGCGGAGCTTGAAGATTGGAGTTTTTCTCTGTCGAGCGAGGATGTCCAGAGCGAGGGTGGGTCGAGTAACAACAACGGTTGGAAGCAGGACTCGGCGGGAACGAACACCGGAACTGCTACGACGCCAGCCCTACCCGCAATCAAAGAGCACAATCCAATAGAACTGGAAGAAGACGCGAACGAGTGTCTGTGGAACGGTGCAAGTTATCTCGCCGATCGAACCGGTGGTGAACTCGTGGCTCTGCTGATGGACGCACGTTCGACCGGGCCCTGGCCTTACGCCTCGAGTCCTGGTGCCTCATGGAGCAGCGAGGAGGGCGTCATTGAAAATTCCAGCAAAAGATCGTCCGCTGCGCTCTCCGGGTGCAGCGACGATCCCGATTCACCCTCGATCGGCACTGACTTCACGCGTGACTTTTATCGCCTTGTCAAGTTCGAGAGCACCAAGAGCCTAGCCAGCACGTCTTCCAGGGGTGGCAGACCGCCACCCGATCGAGAACAAGCTCTCCAGAGCGTGCTCTCCTTCATCGCCGAGCAACAGCTGTATCTCGCGGAAGTGCCGCAAAGTTTCGGCGAACACGGCACCATCGAAGGTTAGTTTAGATCACGTTCTTAAGGCCTTAGGCTACTCTAGAGACCGAAAGAGTAGGCTTTTTGGGGATTTTTGTTCCGAAAAACTACTAAATAAATCGAGATTACAAAAAAAGGTGTTCATCAGACATATCAGTGACTGTATACAATAATTTTTCTGAAGCGATTAATTTTAAAGTGGCGGCTGTGCAGCGTTTTTGCAATGACGTCTCCGTTTTTCCAGGGTCCACCGCCGGACAAGCAGTTCCTGTAATTTTTAATTATAATAAGCTAATGAATTTTTCTCGATTATATATAATAACTGCTATAGAAGTACGTAGGATTTTTTCGATATATTGATTTTTGGCCAAATGGCGCACTTCTAAAGTGTAAAGTGAAAGATTTGCCTAAAAAATCGTCAGATTAGTGTTCATAACAAATGAACTATGCGATATAAAAAAAATCCTACGTACTTCCATAGACAATGTATTTTTCAAGATATATTTAACATTTCAAGTGAATCAGTTGAAAATTGTCTGAATTATGTTTTCGGCCAACTTAAAAAATGCAGTTTTCAGATAAACGCGTTTGAAGTTTTGAGTTGCTCGCTGCGAATCAGGCGGTCTTGTACTAAACTTCGAAAACCGAATACTTAGAGATTTTTCCTGGCCATAATCTTTTGGGCCATTATTTTTGAGGTCCTAAGCGACCATTAAAAAAATCGATTTTTGGAAAATTCTAGAGTGGTCTAACCCCTTAACCGACCTTCCGCATTATCCGAGTCACCTAACTCATCCGAGTCCTCCGCAGTATCCGAGGTGTATCCTCAGATAATACGTAGAATCTCGGATAAAACGGAAGAATCTGCTATGCCTATGCGTGGAATAGTCCTATATTGCTACTGTTTTCCGTATTATCCGAGATTTCACTTATCCGAGGTACCCTTTCCCCACATTGAATCGGATAAGCGAGGTTCTACTGTATTTGCCATGGAGGCTAGGATGCGTATTCGATCCTCTTCCATCTCTCTTACACGACATCGATACTCAGCTTACTTCTCGAGGTCTTAGAGATAGTGGCGCCACCCCTGTTTGGCCACTTTTTTGTAGCCACTTTAAAATGCACAGATCGAGCCCTCCCACTCTAGCCTCCATGATTTTAATCACGGTCGTATATACAGGTCTGGGCACTCCTGTATATTCCGTATCTATATGACGCCTCTCTTTGCGCAACTGGCCGCAAAAGCGTGGAGCGCTGCTATCTCGGAGGCATGTGCGACAGAGCGCGATGTATGCGTGTATGCGAATTGTCTTTCCCTTCACGTGTCTGTGATGAAAAATTAATACATCCTAAATAATTAGTCGAATACAAAAACTAAAAGCATTAACCGAAAATATGAGCGATGAGCCATTAGTTAATGATACTCATCGTCTTTGACATGGATATGCTGATTTAACTATCGCTCAATCCAATTACATTTTTTTTCGTTTACGGAAAAGAAGAACATTCGAAATTTACGGGTAGCACGCATTCCTTTCATTAGTAGTAGTAGTAGAAAAGTAGTAGAAAATATCAGTAGTCATCATTGGGAATTTTAAATAATGAGACGTGCTCCGGGTCATTATGTATCCACTTCTGCATCCCGGAATCATGCAGCGCTTCGGCATCGCAATATATAGACACTTCATCTTTTGTTATTTCGTATTGAATAAAAACCGTGGCTACGATACACTCGAAATCACCCCGCCAAAACGAGGTTAAGCCACGCTTACATACGACCGTCACCACACAATGTGTATGCCATGCCCCGTAAACGTGGTATAAACAAAAGTGCCTCCCCTTCACTAGCGCCGCGGTGGAATGCGCAAATAGAGGCGTCACTTAGAGTCACGCATTTTTTAACGAAGTGCCCAGACCTGTATATACGACCGTGATTTTAATATAAGGTACAAACATGGAGGTTATGTGTGAACCACAACATTCGATAAATGGCCGCCTCGTCCCTGTTTGCAAACGTTCACTCTTTTGACGAAATTTTCAATAACACGTTGGCATAATTGCGGACTAATTTCATTAATGGTGCGCCCAATTGCTTCCTCGAGCTCCGGAATGCTCTGTGGATCATTGCCATACACTTTTTCCTTCAGAAAACCTCAAAGAAAGCAGTTCAATTGCGTCAAATTGCACGATCATGGTGGCTTGGTGGCACGAGCTTGAAAAAAAATT
This sequence comes from Ophion obscuratus, assembly GCA_964007375.1. Classification (NCBI taxonomy): domain Eukaryota; kingdom Metazoa; phylum Arthropoda; class Insecta; order Hymenoptera; family Ichneumonidae; genus Ophion; species Ophion obscuratus. Next base: position 81,051,842 of record OZ023312.1, on the reverse strand, counting down.
GTTAAATTCGCACATGATTGTATATCCGTTACTGTGGCCTAAGGCCTTAATATTCACGAGAAAGCAGCGAGAAGTTATTCAACATCCCAATATCTTCGAAAGTTTGTGAGGTTATGTCGATCTTGCACATATTCTTGAGTGGCGCTATCATCCCAGAATCGTCAGTTCCAGATGGCGTCCCGGACGGTAACAACGACGCGATGCCTACGGCAAACGAAACAAACGATACTGACGAATCTCCGACGGATCGAGGAAACGATCTACCGATCGCACCCAACGATCACGCCGAGCGACTGGGAAATCTGGGCTGCGCATCAATTATCACTGATGAGAGACTGATCAATCCGATTCATTGCAACGCGAGCGCAACGGTTGGACTAAACTACGGGAGTGGCGCTGGGGTCGCCACTGAACTGGTGGCGGTACCGGAAGAAGACGAGGAGGCCGCGACTTCCTCGACACCGAGCACTGTAGTAAGTTCTACATTTGTCACTGAAACGTCAGCTGTGGCCACAAGATAAAGTAGCATGATTCTCAAACTTTTTGACCCCCAAAAATAACCAGCTTCAGCAAATTTTTAGTAAACTAAGTGGTTTTCGGGTCTGCGTAAGATTGGTGCTCAAAAAAAGTCATCGATTTTCAATATTCCTTTCTAATTCGAGTGTTGAGATGATGAGGTTGAATTTTCACCTACAAAGACAACATAGTCTTGGCAAGTTCGATTTTTTTTATTGAAAAATATGTATCATTGTTGATACATATTTTTCAATAAAAAAAATCGAACTTGCCATGGGAGTGGATTAATGCCAAACTACAACCCCCACGAGATCGGCGCCGAGAGACAAAATGTTCAGAATAATCCGGGCTTTATTTTTGTCCACAGCGCCGAAGTCGTGGAAGTTCATTTTGGGGGTGAAACAGTGGGGTGAATTTTTGAAAAATCAGTTTTCATTCGATAACTCTTTAGGAAAAATTCATACAATTTTTGTTCAAATGGGAACGTTGTAGCCCTTGAAAAGACGCATCGATCGGGTATTAAATCAACCCTCTACGAAAATATCTTCACTCCCAAAGGAATTGTTGAAGTATACAAAAAAATTGCTTATTGAATAACTCAAAAACAATCGATTTTTCGGGGATGGTTTAAACGTACGAAATGTAGAGAATACTTTTCTCTATATTTTCGTTCCTATGGACTACTCTCGAATTTTGCTTTTTCGAACCCCTCTCAGGAGTTGAAAATTCAAAATGAAATTCCGGGACTACTATTGACCGAAAATAAAGAGACACGAGTTTGGCTCTGTGGCCAAAAATGTAGCTGAGGGTTCAAGCTACAAATTCTTCCGCGGCGCCGAATTCGTGCGGTCAATAGTTTTCCCAGAATTTCATTTTGAATTTTCAACCCCCGAGAGGGGTTGGAAAATCAAAATTCAAGGGCGGTCCATAGAAACGAAAATATAGAGAAAATGATTCTCTACATTTCATACATTCGAACCATACCCGAAAAATCGATTGTTTTTGAGTTATTCAATATACAATTTTTTTTGTATTTTCACCATTTTTTGGGGGGTGAAGATATTATCGGAGAGTGATGATGAAATTCTTGATCGACCCGTCTTTTCGAGGGCTACAAAGTTCCCATTTGAACAAAAAGTGTACGAATTTTTTCTAAAGAGTTATTGAACCAAAACTGTTTTTTCAAAATTTCATCCCACTTTTTCACTCCCAAAATGAACTTCTACGACTTCGACGCTGTGGACAAAACTAAAGCCTGGATTTTTCTGCACATTTTGTCCCACGGCGCCGACCTCGTAGCAGTTGTAATTTGGCATTAATCTACCCCCCATCCCCTTTCATTCCCACCGTTTCATGAAACATAGTTTCAAGAAAAACGCAAAACAAAGAAGAGGTAAATCGTAGCAGGGCGGTGATCACAGAAATCTCCACAACTCGGTCAATTTTTTAAATGTCCACCAAATCTTCATTCCCAATCGAAGTTAAGACCTTGTGCTATAAAACTATGCAATCAAATATCGTATGTAAAAAATGCCACGCCTATGCAGACCATTTAACTAGGGAGTCGTTTTTTGGGGATGACGATTTTTTCGGGATCACGCTACCCTACCAACTGGAAGTACGTGTGCTCCGGAGGATCAATAGTGTACGAATGAGAGGTTGTAATTACCATTGATACGCGATTGTAGGTGAGCCCTGCGAGAGCACCTCTGCTAATCGAGGGCAGGGATCGTACGTTGAGCTTCCACGAGCACGCGACCTCGAAGGACGTCATAAACGAATTAAACCGCATGATCCGCAAGGGCGAAGAGAATCCTGCCAGCCAGCAAGATTCGCAGGCGGTATTGGATAAGCTCGATCTGGCTTGCTGTTGCCCAACTGGTTGGGTTCACGTCGAACGTGACATAGACTTTACCGACCCAAAGGTAAAATGCGACAGCAGCCGTTACTCATCCCTAACGTTGCTATTCTCGTACGGGGGCGTACACAAATTACGTAACGCAAAATTTACCAATTTTTTACCCCTCTCCCTCCACGTAACGGGACCGTAACGCTTGGCCAGAACTCCCCCTCCTCCTATTCCGTTACGTAACGGGTGCTTTGTCGTCAATAATTGCGATTTTTTTCATAGATATAACTAATTATGAAGGGATCGGGTTTATACTCATTTTATGAAATATATATTCATCTACTTTTATACCAATTTTTATGACAAAATCTTGAAAATTAACCGAGATATACGTTTTGATTTGACGACGAAAAAAAAATTCTCTTCATTGTCTCATCGATATCTTAATGAAAGGTTATCTGTAAATTAAAAGTCAACAATTTATCGATATCTATACAAATGTAGCTATCGCTATGCGTAGCCGTTTTTTTAATTTCGTTTTTTTTACAAAATGTCGACAGTTTGGACATTTTTTCTATTTTCAAGGCCTTTTTCTGTATTCAAGCAGTCTTTAAAAATAGTAATGATCAAATGTGAAAAACGCGGATACATACAGCCTTAGTCACTGCGATTACAAAAATGTTTTGTAAAAAATTGAAAATTGGTTAATTTTTTAAGTATTCGCTCGGACAAGGTCGAAAAAACTAGTTTCGAGAAAAACGCGTTCAAAGTTTTCGTTCTGTTTTTCTTGATATAAAGTTATGTTTTTTTCTGGAATATTGATATTTACATTGAAGTATCTAGTCGCGAAAAAAAATCCTTCAAATTTTGCTTGGGGGATGTAGGAAAGCTACTGTGCAAGTTCTTGCAAATTGCACGCGAGGTTTAAATTAAAAACTTGAACATGCAGAAATTTTGCTATTTCTGGCAATTTTAAAATCGTGACGTAACGCAAACTTTTACCCCCCGCCCCCGAATTGCGTTACGTAATTTGCGTACGGCCCCTTAGTACAAGCAGCACGCTTAGAACGCCGACTCGTTCGTGTTTTGCAAAGTGTGACGTCATGCGCTCTGATTGGTGTTCTTTGTTGCATGACTTATAGATATTTTTTTACAATTGTTTAATCTAAATATATAATTTTCACCAAAATAAAATACAATAGGCACTTCCGAGCATTACCTCAGTTGTAAGCTACCACCTCACAACAATATTTTTTCATTATTTTTTACTGGCGACATCCCTATTGTCTCTTATAACGTAGGCGTCTTCTGTATCATACCACAATTGAAAAGGCGCCTTCAGTTGCCCCCAGCCCCCTGACACTGGCCTACTATTCCTATACGATGAACGAAAACGCGTTTTGTCCCGGCCTTTCAGTTCTTGAAATCGCCACTGCCTAGCGTTGGCTGTTGTGTGACAGCCTTCGGCTCTAAATACTCCGATCAAGCTGAACGATTCGATACTTTCGTGGCTTTCGCCTGTTATCGTTATGGCGACGTTATGTATTGTGTTCAAATGGAATATCATTAGAACGGAAAATCATTCCAAATATATCAATAGACTTTCATTCATGTAAGATATTCGAAACACCGGCGCAACATACATATACATGCATGCCTGTCACACGACTACTAGCGCCACAGTGCAGCGAGGACATTTTACGAACAGAATTTATCTACCAGTGTCAGGGGCCTGGTTGCTCCTGAAAATCGACATACGCAATGTCCCAAATCTCGTGTGTCTGTTTTTTTTTCATTCTATCTCAATTTCGTTACAAGGCTAGAGCAAATTTACTGGACGTGATGTTGGCAAGCAGCGAGAGTTCATCGGCAACTTCAAGCAGCGGTTCAGCGGGCAGCGATTCCGGAGACGAGCCACCAGACTATCGTCATCTGCACCGGCTTCATCGCTTCAGGCGCCAGAAGAAAGGTTTGCGAGAACCACATACACGTTGAGAATAAACGTACACACACAATTATTCCTTCCGTTTCTTTCGTCGTTGGTTGCAGTTTGCAAAAAAAAAACAAATCGAGCCGAAAAAGAATACGCGTGGCAAAATTTTGTAAAATGAAAACATTCGAGTTAGAAATGTGGAAACAAAGATGGCGCTGTATATACCGAGGACGAGAAATTCCGAAGCGAAAAGTTTCTTATGCTCGACTCGACCTAACACTACTAACTTCACTTCAATCGTACATACATATACGTGCTGTCGGCATAGCTTCATTTATCACCTCATCGATCGTCACTGTCTTATCTGCAGGTCCGTTTGAACTAATCACGAAAAAAAAACACAAAGCTTTCGCCACTGCTTCGCAAGTCGCTCGTAATATGCCTGCTAATAGAAACAAAAGGGATACCTAACCTCGCTGTACACACGCGCGCACAAACACGAACGAGATACTCGAGAAAAAAAAACGTATTATACACAAACATTATTGAAAGCATTTCATCACGCTATACAGTCTCGCTCACACATCTTTGTACATAGCATATTTCCTTATTTTTCTGTTCAGATGGTAGCGCCTACACGGTGTGCTTTGATTGTCACGAGAAAAGCTACGTAGTTCGGCTTAGTGACGATCAGTTTCTGTAAAAGACTGTGGGAAAGACTAGAGAGAGAGAGAAAAACAAACAAAAAGTTACACACACACGGGGTCTTGTCCTGGCGGAACAGCCGCGCGAACGAAAGACGATTTCACCTAACCTACAAAAAGTCTTCGAGTACCGAGGAAGGACGAGCAAAAAAAAAGATCACGTCGTTCATCTCAGTATTTATATCTCTGTCCGTTATCATCGTTGCTATTGTTATAATAATGGTGGTAGTGTAATAATTTTTGTACTGTCTTGTAGTATGCTTAGTGTAAATGGGGAAGGTCGGTGAAGGCACAATGGCGGTAAAAAGCTTACGATACGAAATTGCACACCGGCGCCACGTGGGGAATTCTGGAAGTATACGCTCTCACTCGTCGAGATGTGTACCAAGCTTTTATTGAACAAAGTACTAGCTCGCGCGCGGAAATTAAAACGATGCAGCGGGGAAAAAAAGCGTAGACGTGCAGAAATGTGACCGGGAATTCCCTACTTTGTGTCGGACCCTGACCAGGCTTGCCTCGTCTGATTCATCTCGCCAGGCCCTCTCACGGACCACACGGAAGATCACAATATCGTTTTTTACGGTTTACACTCTATGTATGGAAATTACCATGTTCTGGTCGGGATACATTGCGAACAAGTACACTTTCACGTAATGTACAGCCGGCCGGAAGATTGACATTTCCTGAAAAGTGGAGCTTGACTTTAAGAACTCTGTAAAGCTGCTTCACTTTTTATCTCATCAAAGATATCGATAATTGATCAGGATGAAACTAATACATCTGTTGTAATTCTATTCACCATTATAAACATTGTTTTACGTCAATGATAATCTACGAGAATAAAAATGCTCATCGCAGATACCGGTATTACGATAAGTATTCATTCGAACATAACGAATAACCAAACTATTTAATGAGGCAAAAAAGTAAAGCAGGTGGTTCGTCGTTTTTCAAATAGAGGTCGCCTTGTCGGGAAATATGCATTTACTGGCCGGGAAGACGTTACCTGAATGTATTTCGCCAACAATCCGCCAGGTGGCTTCGACCGAAGCTCTTCGCGTAAAACTTCGACCCGTTATTGTACCACGTACAGAAGTGCTATGCTTACAGTGTGCACTTACGCTTACGATTTTGTGATACTTGTGGAATAATAAGTATCAGTACCAATCAATACTATCTATTTTACTCGGGTATATCGCCAAAAGCCCTTCCAGTACCTGATCATTTTTCTGCCCAGCCGCCGATTTGTATTCCATGCAGATCCCTGTCGGTACACCGGGTGGGGGTCAAAATGTCGAATGACCAAATATCGAACAACAAAGATTTCGAAACGACAGAATTATGAACTCTCTATGAACTCTCTATGAACTCTCGAAATAACGAAGGTTGAATCATTCGAAATCTTATCCTTTGATCGATGACGAAATCGAATAACTATTACACCAAAGGATTATTTATTCGAGAGCTCATTTGTTCCAGAATATATATTCAGTTAGTTTGCAGTTTGCGTCATACAAATAGAGATTCGAACAATCTACAAAATTCATATCTCCGAAATAGAAAAAGTGAGTATCTGATATTCGTAATACCGTATATAGCAAAAAGCCATATATCGAAACTACAAACTTCGAATGTGTAGATCATGGAGCCTAGATACCAGGAGGTTCAGCGGCAATGCAAAGGCGCTGAAAAAAGCGTCCCCGAAAATGTCCCGAAGTGATGGCGCTGGGGTACAGCGCGACCGACATATATAGTAATATATTGGTCAACGAGGTGAAAGTGATCGGATGAGTTTCTAACCTCACGACAGACCGATCGTGACATCAAACGTCGAAATATCCGCCGATTCATAATTTCCTCATGACAGTTCGGAAAAAAAAACGCAAAAGCGAGAAACGATCTCAAACTCAAAATGGCGGCGATACAGCCCATCTAGAAAAACGTGTTTTTTTTTTTATATAGCTTCACGGGAGAACGGTTTTCTCGTAAAATATAAGACCTGAAATAAAAACCAACAAAAATGATAATTTATATATTTCTAGCTATGAGACTACCTAGAAATTTGCTTTCAGATTTGCAAAAACAGCGCATTTTGAAGGAAATAAATCGATTTTTTGCCAAAAAAGCAGTAAATTGTTTATAAAAAGAAGTTTACATTTAATAAAAAAAAACGGGTACGTACTCTCATAAAGAATATAATTGTGAAGCTGCCATCAAAATTTCAACCTCGAAATCGATGCATGCAAAGGTGGTCGAGTAATCCGTCTTCCGAGATCGAAAAAAGTGCTATCAAAATCGATGCATGCAAAGGTGGTCGAGTAATCCGTCTTCCGAGATCGAAAAAAGTGGTTTCGAGAAAAACGCGTTTAAAGTTGTACGAGCAACTCAGCGCGCGGTCCAAGGCGCTGCGGCCAAATCGATAATTGAACCTTTAAATAAAAAAATTTGCTACAGGACCAATTGCATATTGTTTTTATGACACCAAAGTATTTTTAGGAAAGAAAACGTCTTTCCAAAGTCCTAGAGTGGTGTTATCCCTTAACACTAATGAGGGTTAGGTACATCATCTGTGATCTGTCTTAGATCACACCTATGTTTAGCGTATATCTATATACATATAGGTTGCGGAGCACCCCAGCGCCATCCTTTCTCGTTCTCGTTTTGGGGACGAGTTGAAAGGCCTCGCTGAACCTCCTGGTATCTAGGCTCCATGGTGTAGATCTTAGAAACGCAAATAATCGATGGTCCGAAATGGCGAATACCTAAATGGCGAACATGACATGGCTGCCTGACCCGACTGACCACTGACGCCATCTGCCATCTCCATTCTGAAGCGCAAGTAGTATTGCTCGATCCCAAGTTTTCGCTATCCGGACCGTTCGCCATTTTGGCCCATCGCTATTTTAGGGGGTGAGATGCAAAGGCACGAAAAAACGAGCATTTTCAATATTTTTTTTTTTTCATAGTAATTAAATTTGTTTTATAAAAGTGGTTACGCAGATTTTTTATGTTATATTTCAACTTGACTTGTACAAATTTTCAAAGAAAAATATTGATTATTTATAAAAATATCGCCATCTTTGTCGGCCCCCCTTCGGAATGTAGTGCTTTGCGGTGACGTTCATAAATTTTTACTGGATTATCTGAAATCAAAAAACCATTAGTTTTATAATAAATCTAATCCTTAATTGAAGCTTTTTTTTCAAAAACTAACAAAATGGCGGCTTCCGACAGATAACTTTCGATTTTCGACCAGAAAATCGCTCGTTTATTGTTTTAAAAAAATAGAAATTTTCAATAAAAATGAAAATCCTTCGATTAAAGACTAGTTTTTAATGCTATCAATAAGCACACCAAATTTCATCAAAATCCATCGAGTGGTTTTTTAATTATAGTGGTCACCGGCTTGAAAAACACAGTTTCGAGAAAAATGCGTTTAAAGTTTTTCGATGTAGATATCGGTATTATGTGTTCGTAAAATGTTGAGCTCGATGGATGAAGCTAAACGTTTTTTTGTATTTTGATCCGCTGAAACCGAATATCAAAGTTTTTGCCGAAAAGTCGAGCATTCAATTGTTTATAGCCAATTGTTAAAACAATTTTTCAAAAAATTAAATTTTTTCGGGATGATTTATTTTTTTTAACATTTTGGGCAATTTTAAAACGAAAGTGTTCCTTATAAAATTTTGCTAAAGTTCATAGTTTTTGAGTAATACATTTTTGAAAATTTCCGAAAGAGTTTTCCAATTTTACACTTGATTTATGTATAGATATACTAATGAAAAAATTACTTACATCGAATCATCAATTCCTGGCCCATATAATAGGGCTTCTGCCGATGTGGAAGCTTCCAAAATATCAATTTGTTGTTGTCTTCGAAACATTCTGCCTTCCCGGGTATCATCGGGGGGTCGAAACTGTTTGCGTTCAGGTGCCGTCCGCTACCTGGCATGGGGACCGGACACCCCTTTACTAATTATGGGAAATCCCGGTAACTATTCATCGGATTAACTTGAAATTTTCAGGGAATATTTTCGAAAAATCATACTTCAAGAAAATCTTTTAAAGAATCGATTTTTTGGAAATTCTGACTACATCTCACCCCTTAATGAATTCGAAATTGTAAACTGTCGTAATATTTACAATTCGACGATTTGACGTCTCGAATCGTTTGGTGTAGATATACAGGCGAATGGATAATATATCTCTCATTATTTTGTTAAATCTAATATTTGTTTTCGGTATACATCGACTTCGAGATTTTTGTATTCGCTATTTCGATTGACTATTTTACAGACTATCATAATATTGATCTATCTACATTGGAACGTTCGCCATTGCTGAATTCGAAATTTCGGTCCTTCTGAATATTGATCGTTCGAATTTCCGATCCCCACCTGGTACACCATCACCTTCCTCGTCATTTCTTGGCGGTTTTCTGATCCCTTTCGTCGTCAGTTCCCAATCATTCCCCGATCTATTCCCTATGACTTTCTTGGTCATTTTCCGCTTGTTTCGCCGCCACCTTCTGATCAGTCACTTAAAAAGGAAACAGTGGGGGGGCCTGGCTTGAGGCCTGTTACATGGCGAACCTCATCCACGCTGGCAGGTCTGACCGTGGGTTGATGTTATCTAGGGAAGGCAGATAAGGGGCACAACCCGACACACATTTCTACACGGGTAAAATAATATCTTAGGTGAAAAAGTTCGTGGCGTTTTTTTTTTTCAATAGATCTATTAGGAAAAACGTCGCGAACTTTTTCCTTCGCCTAACATTCTGGGGGTTTTTTTAAATTGAATAAAATTAGGGGGCCAAATAAAAAGTAGTCGAAGTATAATTATTGTAAGTTAAGGGGGCCCGAGCGTTTTACCAATAAGATTAAGGACACCGATGTTTAGGAAACTTAGGTTCCTCGGATAAACGTTAAATTTAAAACTTTCTGCAACGTCCGCTACACCGTTTTTGAGGAAAAGAATATCAAGTCATTTAGACATCCAAAGACAGTTTTCCATGAAAAATTATAAGGTCAGTTGCAATTGATATCCCTCGTAGTTTCAGTAGATACTGGAAAAGTACTACAAATTTACGAATTTATGAATGTAAATCCTGAAACTGTCGATAGGTCAGATCATGTTCTACTATATTCTAGAATTTCAGTTTAGTAAAAGTCCTATGGTTTTGAAGATAAAAATCATCTGCTTTTGGTTTTTAGCAGGCCGTTTCTGCAAATGATAACTTCTTTTGACCCGGTTTCAAACAAATACTTTTTCGTTATTTGTTTTATGTAAAAAAAGTCTTTAACCCTAAGGGGCTATGCCAGTGTCAACGCTGAAAATTTGAGTGATATTCGGGATTTTTTTGGAAGAAAAGTACTCAGTTAAATGTTTCGGAAAATTAAGAATATATTTGGCTATATTTGACCTATATTACATAATTTTTCATAGAAAAATATTGAGTTCCAAGCGACTTATGCGCTGCCTTCGGAGGCGCCAAAAAAAAGCTAGGATTTTCGAAAAATACCAAAATCTAACAAAATGGCGGAGTTATGAAAAAACACGTATGTTTTCTTGCCTATAAAATGGTCGTTTTTTTAAATGCCAAGTCGTAAATTTTCATCAACTCAGTTCAAATTTCAAGTCAATCGGATAATTGCTCTCTGAGTTACAATGGCAGCAAATTTGAAAAATCTCCTTTCGAGAAAAACGCGTTTAAAGATTTACCTATCGATTTTTGCAAAATAAAATTATATTTATATAAATGATAATGATATTCTAGAAAGTATAAACTGTCGAAAAAGGCGAAAAAAATCGATTTCTTTAAAGTGTCACACTGGTATAGCCCCTTAAATGTTAAGGAAACTTTATAAAAAAAAGATCTTATGCAGAATTTTCGTACAAACCAATTCGGACATCTGACTTTGATAGCCTGCGATGTGAAAAAAAAATTTACTACGCATATCGTGCCTTTTAATATCATTTGTAGAAATGGCATGCGAAAAACCAAAAGCAAATGATTTTTATCAAAAAAATAACATAAAGCCCAAAATATCGAAAACCGTGGAACGTTTACTAAACTGAAATTTCAGCATATAATAGGACATGATCTGACTTATCGACAGTTGCAGGATTATCCATTCATAAAAGGACACCCTGTAAAAACACAACAGGTCAGACATCAGAAATAAATAAAAATCAACATTTATAGCAGTTTTCGAGCGTCAAATGTCTTATATTTTTTTAAATATATATTTCGTTTTCCATAAACGAAGTCTAGTGGCGACACGTGATAACGTCATAAATATCTGAATACCGTGATAGCTACCTAAATTACTAGATTGTATTTTTCTTTTCTTCGAACACGATGAGGCGGGACTTCGAAAACTTCCATGACATTTTCATCAGACTGACGTTTTTCTATATATATTTTTTTTTTCAATTAAATATTGGTAAAGTGAATAATGCGTACGTTAAAAAACGACACTCTAAAATCGCTTGGTAAAAAACGCTCGGCCCTCCTCGGATAACTGCAGTCCCTGAACCAAAGATCATTCGAACATTGCGTGAATAAAAAATTCGTTCATTAAACTCGCGACACGCAATGACTCACTCACTTTGCCGCGGGCGTCGCTGACTTTGGATGTCTTTGGGAACACAAAATGCAAATATAAGAGTGACAAGCCGAGGAAATGGGGCGTAAAACAATGCGAAGGCCCGAATAGTGAGTCTCCTTCCACAATTTCTCCATGAATCTATACCGAATAGAAAACTCCGAGTGCATAATTCATTGCCGTGTGACTAACGATCAGCTGTATCCCTAGAATAGCATTTTGGATTACTTCCACCGACAATTTGAGAGCACAGCCCGATTTCACACGCTTGGGAATATTATGGACACCAAAATGGCGTTACAAATATATAACATTCGGTGTACAGTGAATCGATCGATTTTGTTACTTTTTACACGCAAAATTCGCTGTGCAACGAATGTTTGACAAAAAAAACTATGTTTAGCTCCTTTTCCACGCTATCGTAACGCTACTTTCACTCCCCTACCCCATCGTTCGAAGTTTAACCTACGAATCACATATGAGGATCGATGCTAGCCGATACATATTAGGACGTTGAATAAGTTCTCGCTGTTTTCCAACAGATGGCGTTACCACAACTGCGTGCGTGTACTTTAAGATGGTAACTAAATAAAGAAGTACTATAAGCAAGGTTGAAATTCGGTGTATGTCAGCCGCCTGAAACCATCAGTTATACATGGTTCTCGTAATCGCCGTCGCTTTCATTTTCAATCGCTGCCACGTTTGGCGCTAGTAGTCGTCTGCTCGATAACTATAATATGTGTCGTATGAACTGCGAACCGGCCGAACCCACCAAACAATTGAGAAAATGTTTATTATAATCATTATTATAATATGATTATTTTAATGGTTTAAAATGATGTAACTAGAAATTTATTTCTGCTTTTTGGCAGTCAGAGACCGGAAAGTAAATGTATGCGTGGGTGTCGGTTTCTGAACAAGCATAAAAATTGCAATAAATACACCCACACATATAAATATGAGGAAAAATATATTTATTTCCCTTAAATAATTTTCAAATTCAAAATATCAACACATTTAATGTACATTTTAATAAAATCACCGGTTTTTTCTTTTTAATACATCAATGTACATTGAACATTGCTCATGTGGTACGAAACTTCGAATTTCTTTTTCAACTGGTTATTTTTTGCTGTTTGGCGTTTATTCGCATACAATGTAAACGCCACACGTGACACGTTGCATTTGAGTTGTGACAAAAATTTGAACAAGTCACAAGTCACAATTACCACCATAAAACGCGTGAAACTCTTCAAATACTCCGAAAGTTTTATTATTATATCGAGTATAGAACGCGCATGCGTAAAAGAATCTGAGTATAGGACTACTAGCGCCACGAAGTGGACTGTAGCGCAATTAAACATCCCGGACAACACACGAATAATTTATTGCCATAGGAAGTCCCCAGTGTCATGGAGCTGGTGTATGTCATTCCGCCCAGGGGCTGTTCACTCAATGCTATTACATAGGGCTGAATTTTGTCAGCTCGAAAACATAAGCGATACAAACATAATTACACGAAAGCTATAATTCCTAGATTTCTATAGTAATTTCGTGTGCCGATAGCAGTCAAGTCTGCTGAATGGAAACGATGTCTTTTTCTTTTGCTGTGTTGACAAATCAAAACATTACAACTTGACATTGTGAGAAAACAATAACAATTGATCAGAACTACTCTGTGATATCATTTTTTTAACAACAGAAAGCAAAGAATAAATAAGTAAAAAAAAGATAAGTATTAAAAAATTAAAGAGATAATGTATTTCGATATGGGATCGCAGTCAAATTGGTTACAAGAATTACAGAATATGTTTTGCCGGCGGAGGGACACACATATGATCGGGTTATCGAGACTTTACGCTGTCGGGTTATCGAGACTTTTATTCCGTTAAATGGTCACTTGGATGTTTTCGGACTCTGACAAAATGTAAACAACTGTTTTTTCATAGTGTTAAACACGTAAAATTTCGTGCCTAAGAAAGTTTATTTGTGGCGCATTTTACGGCACTGCTTTATTCAAAAAAATCTGCAGCTGAAGTACACAGAATTCTTGTTGAGAGTTACGACGACCATGCTCTGTCGGAAAGATGCACAGATTGGTTAAGACGCTGAAAAAATAGTGATTTCGATGTGTTGAATGGAGGCCAGACTTCATGAGAACTTCAGACGCCAGCTGAACTTGCAGAATCATTAAGAGTTGATGATGGTGTTGAAGTTTGCATCGTTGGAAGGCAACGAGTTTTTATTTTACTTCTTTATCTTATTATTATCCAAAATCATCTTTTGCCGATTTAGGTTGTAAATCGCTAAATATGCATCTTGAAAAACGTTTACATAATTTTCGTAGCTTAATTCTACTAAAGGAAATGTAGGAAGTTAATAAAAATAAATTTTCGTTGCATTCATTCATTTGATAACGCACCAGTTTCGAAACGTTTGAAAGCATTAGGAATATTTTTTTAAAATAAAGCATCAACTTTCACGGAAAAAACAGCGTGAACTTATTCAACCACCCAATATATATATATTTATGTATATTCACGTTATAAATCCATATAAATATAGAAACAGGGGGGTTGCTAAGCCGATGTACTCCGATGCTGGGGATACTAGAGCTGGGGATAAAAGGTGCGAGAGAGAGAGAGAGAGAGAGAGAGAGAGAGAGAGAGAGAGAGAGAGAGAGAGAGAGAGAGAGAGAGAGAGAGAGAGAGAGAGAGACAGAGAGAGAGAGACAGAGAGAGAGAGAGAGACAGAGAGAGAGAGACAGACA